>PVJD01003412.1:0-164161 GCA_004026545.1 Mormoops blainvillei | reverse complement strand
GCTCCGGCGGACCTTGGCTCCAAGCTCCCTGTAAGGCTGCCTGCTGGGCTGGGGGCCAGCTAGCAGGCCCTTGGGCTGGGGCCCAGACTGAGTGGCTGGGTGTCTGGGACTGGACCCAGCCCCCTGCTGGGTAAAAGGGAAATGCAGTCAGACAGATTCACTTTATCTTCTTTTCTGATTGCGTCTTTATTGGCGATGACTTGACCTTTGACTTTTATTTTGTTTTTTCTCCCCTCTATTGAGTATTTAATGGCCTGTAAACATTTAGAAAAGACACTGCTTAAAAGGACTCTGATTTTTGTTTGTTTGCTTGGAAAACCCTTTTTTAAAGAAGGTAATTGCATTCACTAATTTTCCTGTTTGCAATGAAGATAGTCAGGTATAATGTGAAATTTTTCATTTAAAAATGTAAAAACCCCTGTATCAGTGAGTAAAAAAGGCACAGTCTGCTATCTGATTTTTAACCACAGCCTCCCATCATCCTCTTCTCTCCCCGACACCAGTACAGGGGGAGACTCACTGTGTTGCTTCATAGTGACAGCATCTGTTGATTTCTGACATGCACCAGACACGGTTTATTATCTCTTCTGCCACCCACATCACCCAGAGGGTCAGGCTATTAGACCCATTCTACAGATGAAGAAGACGAGGCACGGGGAGGGCATAAGGGTCTTGCTCCGTGCTCTACCCACAGTAAGCGACGGATGCTCTTGTCAAAGCCAATGCTTTGTCCAGTTCTCTGTCTTCCTCAGTGGCTTTCTTCTCCCTTCCTGCCCCAAGCGTTGCAGTCCCTACTACGACCTTTAAAAAGGAGAATGGAAGGGATTTATTATTAAGTGTAAATAATGATAATACCATTTGAATAATGTTTTATGTTCCCTGGTCCCAATTTTTCTAGTCAATATAGTAAAGTTTCCATACTTTTCTTCCCTTTTTCCTCTCTTCTCTTCTCTTTGTAGGTAGACAAATGCCTTAGGTTAAAACAGCGTAAGCTGCTGTTGCCCTCATACATGGCGTACGATGATTTCCATCTTCCTGTGAGTCACAAGTTCAATATTTAGTTAATACTTTCTAGCACTTGAAACCTGCCAACGTTGTTCCGTGAGCCTTAGATGCAGAATCTTGTTTCAACCTCGTAATATCCTCATAGGTAAAATACTTTCATTTTTCACACCTTACAGATGAGAAGAACAAGGCTCTGAGAGGTTGAGTAATCTGCCCACGGTCACACAGCTAGTCCGTGGCAGAGCTCAGAATCAAACTCAGGTACTCAGGTGCCAGAGCCCACATGCATAACTCTGAGCCTCCTTCAAAAGACAAAACCTCTGATGCTCTTTAGAAAGGAGCATCATTTATAATGCCACTCACATTTATAAAAGTGAGACATTTATATTTTCATAAAGAAAGAAGGACATGACATGCGCAGGGAGGGGTGTGGGTGTTTGGCAGGCTGACTGGAAAATTCCCCTCCCCTCCGTAGGTCATGGTGTGGCTCCCGGGGGGTGCCTTCTGGACTGGCTCAGCATCCCTCTTCGACGGGTCCGCCCTCGCCGCCTATGAGGACGTGCTGGTTGTGACCACCCAGTACCGGCTGGGAATGTTTGGCTTCTTCAAGTGAGTGACCCTAAGTGATTGACCCCCATGATCCCCAAGGGGCAGTGGAGTAGGAGCCATAGGGGATTTAGTGCCCAGCACCTAAGGAGGAATGAGCCTTCCATGTCATTGAACAAATCTGACCCAAATTATTTAGTTAATTTTAGCAACTGTAACAGATAAGCCCCCAGGTTTTAGTGGCTTGGAGCAATAGAAGTCTCTTTCTCACTCCCATGAAATCTAACTGAGCGCCTCTGACTGACAGACACCCTTCCACATGGCCAATCAGGCACAAAGACTCCTTCCACCTGTGGCTCTGCCCTCCTGCAGGGCCGGGACCCTCTGCGTTTGGCCATCAGGTGCAGAAAGAGATTGGAAGGTCATATGAGGGTGGTCTTTCTGGGTCAGCCCGAAGGTGGCACTTGTCACTTCTGTTCATACACCATTGGCGAAACTCCATCACATGGCCATACCCAGCACAAAGGAGATGGAAAATGTAGCCCAGCCATGTGCCCTGGAAGATGAGGATGCAGAGTGTGTAAGCAGTTGGTAGTCTCTGCCTCAGGGCCCCATCTCAAGGCTCCCCAAGTGCTCACCTGAGAAGAGTCACTCCATTGCATTACGCTCCCTCATTCATTACCCACCGTCCTGGGAAACATGCTCTCTGCCCGGGCCACGGGAGCATGGGGCCGTGGCCGGGAACATGGACTCCAGGGTCAGACTCACTGGGTGTGAATCCCACATCTGCAACATTTTAGGTCCTAGGCAAAGGATTTACTCTCTCTGCATCCTGCTTTCCTGTCTGAGAGAAGGAGCCAATGTACCCAGCAGTATGCTCAGGGCTCGCTTGCGGGTTCCACTGAAGGGAAGTGGCCTGAGCTATGGCCTCGGAGAAGTGCAGCCACTGCCCATAGCACCTCCCAACTGAGAGGGGCCCGGGGTGGTGGAATAAACATGCTGCTCTCTTGGTAGCCCACCCCCAGCCCCTGGCCATTGTTTCCCACTGACTGCGCACAGTGGGAAGCCTGGGTGCTGCAGTTCATAGAAGTCAGCCTTTTGGGAACAGGGTGGGGATGGTGGGTGGAGGGAGAAAAGCCAGCACCACCTACCCTGCCGGCTGGGAGGACTATTTAAGCCTCAGCCGTAAAACCCTCAGGACAGTGTCTCGCACGCTCCTGCCACTGCTGTTACTGTCACTGTTATTCATTAGCCATTCATTGGAACTTCTGTGCCCAGGGACGCCTTGCTCCCTGGTGCAGACTGACCCTCAGGAGCAGGACTCTGCTGGAATTGAGGGTTCAGGGGAGGCTATGAATACCCCGAAACTGCACATGAAAGATTGTCTGTTTATCTTCCTAGGGTGTGTAGGTTTCCTCAGATTCTCAAACCCAAATCCCAGCAGACGGAGAGAACCAAGCCTGGTTTTCCCTGCCGCCTCAGGTCCTGATTCGCAGCCCTTCCCCAGTGGGCCTACCAGCGCCCTGACACCTGCCCACAGCCTCTGCCACCAACTCCCCGGGCTGCGGGAGGCAGACAGTGGCCCCCTGAGCACTCGCACCAACCTCTTGCCCCTAGCACAGGGGACCAACACGCTCCGGGGAACTGGGCCTTCATGGACCAGCTGGCCGCCCTCACCTGGGTCCAGGAGAACATCGAGTTCTTTGGCGGGGACCCACGCTCTGTGACCATCTTCGGCGAGTCAGCAGGAGCCATAAGTGTGTCCAGCCTTGTGAGTTCTCTTCTTTGGGATTTGAATGAGCCTCGGTGGGGAGGTTGCAAAAATGAGGATGATGAACTGCTTACATCTGATTCGTGCTTTGTGTCGAACACGTCCATACACATTGTCTCCTTTGAGCCTCACATTGAGAGTGTGGGGTTCAGTCTCATTTTAAGGACAAGAGCTGTCATGAGAGGGTTTAAATGAGTCTCCCAAGATCACATAGTAAATGATAATTTGAAGAAAAATCATTTATATTTGTACAATTGAATCCCTGGTATCCAATTACCAGCATGGGTAATTGTTTAATAGAAAAGCTCAGCTAAAGCATAAAATAGCAAAGGATGCATGTACACATTTTATTTTAACTTAAAACATAAAATGTACATTCCTTCACCATTAGTTTGCTACAAAGGCCTTATCTTTCAGAGCCAGCTTGCTGGCTGGAGGTCCACCACGGCTCTCTTGCACGAACCCCCCACAGAACTCATTGCCCTCAAAGTGGAGTTTCGTGTCTTTAGAGTGAGGGTGCACCACAGAGGCCTACAAAATAGTCTGTGAATACAGCCCACTTACAGAGTTTTCTGTTTCCCCCCACATAATTTATTCTGACCTTGCTCCCCCCCTATTTTGATAGCCATATTTTTTAGCTACCTGCCTCCGTCAAGGTTTTTCCCCAAAAACCATGATTTTGTTTTCTTTTCAACCACACACACATCCATTGATTCCCAGTTCATTGATTATGTAATTATAATAGCCAATGTAATTGACAAAACAGGGTTGGAAGCAAACACACCGGACTCTTGGCAAGAAATTGGTGGGAACAGAAATGGGCCGGGGTCCAGAGAGTGGCTCATTGGCTCTGAGTTCTGAGTGGTCGGCATTTCCTGGGCATCGGTTATGGTGTTAGTCACAGAGGTCAGTTGCAGGGTGGTGGGCTAAACTTCTGCTGTATCACACTCGGCAATATACAAGGTATCCTCTACCTGTTTTCAGAATAACCTTAGAAGGCGGATTATGTTCACTTTACCTGTGCGATAGCAGCCGCCATGCCAGGAGGGCTCCTTCCTTAACCAAGCGCTGTGCGTAGCCTCCTCTGTTTGCTACTTCTCCCCAGAACAGTTCTGGGACGTGGGCTCAATTTTTACTCCAGTGTGGTAAAAGAATACACCGACGCTGAGAAATATTCAGCAGCTTGCCTGGGGTTCCGCAGCTGGAAAGTGGGGAGCTCGCGATCGCACGCCAGGATGCTTGACTTCAGAGTTCAGGAGGAACCTGGGGCTCAGAGAGGTTACATAACTTACCCAAACCTTCGCAACGAGCCTTTAAACCCCCAAGCCAGGACTTTTTTTCTCTCTTAAGTTCCCTTAAGGAGGCTTCCTGGGAAGGTTTCTTTAAAGAAGGGGTGGGTGGTGTGTGATGGGTGGGAAGCCCCCTGGGTAACTTTGCTGGGTCTCCTGTGTTTTCTCTCCAGGTCCTGTCCCCACTGGCCCGTGACTTATTCCACAAAGCCATCATGGAGAGTGGGGTGGCCATCATCCCTTACCTGCAGGCCCCCGATGAAGAGAGAGATGAGGATGTAGGTATATTGTTAATGCCTCTCCAGCGTCCTCTCCTTGATCAGGTGTTGGTAGCCCATGGGCCTGGCCTGACTGACCATGGCCAAAGAACCCGCTGCCGGCCTAAGGCGGGTCTCGTTGCTCCAGGGGAGGCCTGTTTCAGTAGGAAATGGGTCCAGGTTCACGATGCAACACTGCTGGTGCGCGTGAGTGTGTGTGTGTGTGTGCGAGAGAGAGACAGTTCCCACATTTGATCTATTATTCTTTGCTTGTGATCTGTATCTTTGTCCCGTGCATTATGTGCGGCTCTCCTCCTGACTCACTCTGTTCTGCCTAGAGCACCCTAATAAGATTCTGTTGCTGTTTGTAGCTCAGTAGGAAATAGCACTGTGACTTATTGATATTGTCTGGCATGATTTTGTGAGGGGGAAGGTGAGACATACGCCCCAGGTATTTGTCATCTGTCATCTTGTCTTTGCATTCTACCAGGACCTGGAGACCAAGGTCTCTTCTGTCTTTCATGGCCCAAAATAATGTCTGGTGTATCCTAGGTGACTATAAATGTTTGCTCAAATGAATGAGTTCACAAATGAGCTGATTTATTTAATGACTATCAATTAAACACTGGACTATGGAGCCATCTTCTGGGTATTATTCATGTTGGTGGTGCATTTTCTTAAATGCCTGACAGGAAAGAGCAACATGTACCAAGAGCAGAAACAGAGTTATAATATTGCAAAAACACCCTCGCTACAGAGGGAAAATTGCTTTGGTAATGTGATGTGTCGAGCTACGTTTAGTGCGTGAATATGTGTATCCATCCACCATGCACGTCCTGCGTGCCCGCTGTTTTCCCAGCTCTGTGTTAGGGCCTGTGGGCTTTTAAGTGGAGAAGGCATATACCAACCGGAGAAAACGTAATCATTTTATGACAAGAATTTTAAACCTGGAGCCCATGGATATATTTGGGAAGTGACCCTCAAGTTCCTACAATTATATGCAAACTCTGTGTGTTTCTGCATTTTCCTAGGGAGAGGGTCTGGGTCCTTCACTGGATTCTCAGAGCATCCATGACTCCCAGGAGATTAAGGACCACCACTTTCAAGGGATAGATTTTACACATGTGGAAAGTTCAGTGACGGGGCAGGAAGGTGTTTAGCAAAGGACTAGGTAGCGAAGGCTGGGATGCTTGGGGGGATGGGAGATAGAGGAGGAAGGGATTCATAGGGGCTGCAGTGGCCTGAAAGGACACCCTAGAGGAAGTGGGATGGGCCTCCAAGAAGGTGGGAAAGGCCTTCAAGAGTGAGTGAAACTGGTGTAAGAGCAGAAGAAAAGCATTCATGGCGTACCAGGCTGGGGGTGAGGGTGAGGCTTGAGCAGAGCCGACAAGCCGAAACTCTGAGCTGACCTCGCACCACAACAGACAGCAAAGGAGCTTGCAAAGTGAATCCTCACTCTCAGGGGCCCCTGACTCCATGTGGCACCCCAGAGCTGGGCTTCTGGGCTCTGTGGGGTCCAGTGCCAATGGAGCCAATGTCACGGGGCTGTGATATCACAGGTCACTCCATAACCAGGAGTCTTGACTCCATTCCATGGACACAGACTAATGAACCCTCATCCCCAGCTCCAGCAATTGCCAAAGATGACAAGGAGGGTCAGGTAATAGGAGGATGATGCAGGGCCCCCCTGTCCTCACTGTGTCCATTCCACCACAGGCAGATGAGAGCAGGGAGGGCCAGCAGGCTGGACGTCATGTATGATGGACCGACCTGTGGCTGGATTGGGGGCTACTTCCAGTTTTCATTTCCCTGGAGGCTCTCAGCCTTATGCTCTAACCTGTTCCTTCTCTGGAAACAGTTGCAGATGATTGCAAATATCTGCGGCTGCAAGGCGGCCGACTCCAAGGCCCTGCTGCAGTGCCTGCGGGCAAGACCGTCTGAGGAGCTGCTGCGCGTCAGTCAGGTGAAGAGGGAGGAGAGGGCTTGGAGGCAGGGTGGCCCTTTGAATGGAGCGGTAGACAAACCCCACCACTCTTGCTTATTTGATTTTGACTTGAGACTTGTAAAGATGGGGTCTGGGGATTCACAGTCACGGCTGTAAAAATATGGGCTATAGGACCCTTATTGGTAGTTTAAGGAACCTGATGGGCCATGAGTGCCTACTTAGCCTAGAGGAGATCCAACAAAATACAAATTGCAGAAGTTGTGTCCTGCTCATTGAAGGGGTCTCACTGGGAACGGGGACTGTGCTTGTTTTATAAGACCCCCAGAAGCTAACATCAAGGTCAAGAGCTGGAAGTCCTGCTAGGGAGCCCTTGTGGCTTGGTCTGACCAAGAACTTTCTAAACACTCAGTTGTCTGACAAAGGATCTGCTCCTTGAGAAGGCAGTGTGATACCCACCACTGCGAGGAGGCAGGAAGGGCCCCAATGACAGATTCCAGTCACTGGATGGTTCACTGAATGAACCGGATGGTCTTTTATGTCCCTTCCAGTCTTGAGAGCTTCCGACAGCCCTTGGAAGAGCAAGGACACTATCTGTCAGATTCCAATAGTGGTTAAGTAGTTATTTGGCCTGAGTGGAGGATTTGCTGTGAGCTGTGCTGGAGTCTGGGACGTGGACAAGTCCTTGACCTGATGGAGGGTCTAACCCCACTTCCAAACACAGACCTAAAAAATACCCAACCCATGAATAGAGCCAACTGTGGCTTCCTGAGACTCTAGAAATATCCAGCTGGACCCCAGGCGCAGCGCGGGGGAGGGCATCTCCGGGAGGGGTTCAAACCAGCCCTCAGTGCCCTGGCCATCCCGCCCTCACCACTCTGCCCATTGCGCTGAGCCCGTGGTTCTCATACTTAAACTTGCGTCTAAATCACCTGGACGGTTTATTTTTTTTTAAGTTGGTTGGACTGTACCCACAGAGTTTTGTGTTCAGTGGGTCTGGGGTGGGGCCTGAGAACCTGCATTTCTAGCAAGTTCTCAGGTGATGCTGATGCTGGTGGTCTGGGAATCACACCTGGAGAACCACTGTGCTAGGCTACTGTCTTTCTTCAGTAGATACTGTTTCTATCCCCTATTAGCAGATAAAAGAAACTAAGGCACAGAGAAGTTGCTCCCCCTTGCCCAGGTGCCAGGATGCACCAGGGTGGACCTAGAACGGCCTCTTTTCCCTTTCTGACCACATTTTGCTGGATTCGGTTGCCTCAGCGTGGCTAGGGTTTGGGAACAGAAGGTTTCACGAACAGAGACAGCTTCCAACTTTTCTCTTATTTCAGAAAACCAAGTCTTTCACCAGAGTGGTTGATGGTTTTTTCTTTCCTGATGAGCCTCTAGAACTATTGATTCAAAAAACATTTAATTCCGTTCCTTCTATCATCGGAGTCAATAACCATGAGTGTGGCTTCCTGCTGCCGGTGGTAAGAATTCTGCCTGTGTCTTCCGTTGTTCCCTCGACAGTGAGGCAGGGCTTGCTTCCACAGGGGGTCACACCCGTGGATGACACCAAGTGCTGTGAGCCCATCAGCTAAGTCCAGAGCGGTCATCTTTCCTCTCTCTGAGGGAGAGTAACAGGCCTGGGGTCAGCCTTAGCAAGTGTCCGCCCTACTCCTTGTGTAGGTTTTTGGCAAAAGAAACAACTCTATGAAATGCTAAGAGATGATGGGATCCATTTGAGTTTCAAAACAGAACAAATGACTATTTCAAATAAACACAGCTACTAAATACTCCAAAGGTGAAAGTCGTGTAGGCTCAGAAAACTTCCAGCCTGTACACTTTCATGGTCCGCCTCATTTCGGGCATTTGGACTTCCAAGAATGCTCTCTAAGCCCATGCAAGTTGCAAAATTATTGAATCATTTCATTCATTCAACAAGAATGAACTGAACATTTACTATATGCGCTAAGATGTTACATTAAAAACTGAGCATGCAACCGTGAACAAAACTGTATAGTTCCAGCTTTTTTGCAAGCTTCCATTCTCGAGGGCAGAGACAGATGAAAAGCAGGGTTTCAGAGAATGCTAAGGGCCGTGAAGGACATAAACTGGGAGAGAAAACTTCTTTAGGGAGGAGAAAGGGTGGTCAGGAAAGGCTTCTCTGGGAGGGTTCATTTGAGCTAAGGCCTGATGCTGAGAAGAAGCCATGCCTCCTTGAGCTTGTGGTTTGAGAACACCCTCTACATTTGAAATAAACTTGTCACCTGTCCTCAGAAGAGTGGAGTGTTCAAATTTATAATACCATCAAAGCTCGTTTCTATAAACCAACCTCCTCTCAAGCTGGAGGGAATGAGCTTATGAAATATAGAGGTTTGTCAAGTTACAAAGCTAGTTGATGGCCACGAATCCCAGCTTCTGAACATACAGAGAGGGTCCTTAGTAGGTCAACTACACTCGTAGATAACTTCAGTAACTTTGGGGGTTCCCTCAGATTCCAGGAGACAGGCGTGTTTAAGTATCTGTCCTAGTGATTCAAAATGTTTAGCAGAAAAAGTACCAGGGAATTCATTTGACAATGAATAGTATTTCTATCCTCTCATTTTAAAACTGTAATGTTGGCCAGGGGTGGGGGTCTTTTAACAAACAATTGCTTGTAGCTCCCATTACGTACTAAGCAGAGCCGGCGCTCTTAACTGCCAGCCTCACCGCTTCACAGCCAGCTGCTGGCTTCTCAGGGGCCCTGATTGCAAAGGTCTGTGGAAAGAGCACAGCAAACCACTGGTTTCGAGCGTCTCCGGTCTCTCTTTGAACCTGACGTTGAAGCCCAGTTGTGGCCTGTATGAGTTAGCTAGGAGTGCCATAACAAAACACCATAGACTGGATAGCTTAAACAACGGGAATTTATTTTCTCAAAGCTCTGGAGTCTGGAAAGTTGGAGATCAAGGCACTGGCCAGTTTGGTTTCTTCTGAAGCCTCCCTCCTTGGCTTGCAGGTGGCCGCCTTCTAGCTGTGTCCTCACATGATCTATTCTCTGTGTGCGCACATTTCTGGTGTCTCTTTGCATGTCCACATTTCCTCTTCTTATAATAAGGATATCAGTCAGATTGGATTAGAGCCCAATCCAATGTCCTCATTTTAACTTAGTCACCTCTTTAAAAACCCTGTCTCCACACTCTCTCATATACTGAGGCCCTGGGGTTAGGGCTTCAACATAGGAACTTGTGGGGGACACAACGCAGCCCATAATATGGCCTTTCCACAGGGAAACCACTCGGGTCCCACAAGACTACAGGTGTGACAGGGAATGGTTGCCTTTTATGAAATGTGAGAAGAAGAAACTGTGTTGCTGAACCAACCCACTGAGACTGCTTCTACACATGACCCTCTGGGGACCAAATCGGTTACTGCTTTTCCCAGTCTCCCCTCTGAAAGGCAGGTGCTGGCACCCCCAGAGAGACCAGCTTCCCTTCTGATGACCTGATATGCTCACAGGGACTCACTGCTTCTCTCTGCAGAAAGAGTTTCCTGAGGTCCTCAGGGGCTCCAACAAGTCCGTCATCCTGCGTATGTTACGCACAGCTCTGGTAAGTTCTGAATCTGAAACCCACCTGGGACTAGGGACTCATGTTCACTACATGCCAGCCAGGAGTTTATTGGGTTCTAGAAATTCCAAGGACCATTATTCAACCATTTATTCATTCACTCCCTGCACAAACACATCCCGGGCACAAGGATGTAGAGCTGGCTTCCTTTTCTCCTTCCCTTTCATCTTTCCATGAACATTTATTCAGTGTGTACTCTGTTCCAGGTTTGTTTCAGTCATTTATTCACTGATCAAATGTCTGTTGAGAGGCCACATGCCCCAGCCCTTCCCAAGGTACTGGGGTGCAATGGCAAGCAGGCATCCCCCTGCATTTGAGAAACATGTAGATTATTGGGGTGGGTGGACCCGATGAGACCCTTCAGTGCGTTGCTGCACAAATCAGTGCCAACGGATGTCCAAGGCCACATGGGGTCCACAGGTGGGAGGGAAAGGTTTTGTAGCATGAATTAGATTTGTCTGGTGGATGGAGGAGCAGGGCGAGGGGAGCTGGAGGAAGTAAGAGAACCAGTTAGGAGCAGAGAAGTGTTAAGAGATCAGTGGCAGGGTTTGGCTGCAGCCAGGGAGGATGCTGTGGCTGTTACACACTGCGGAGGAATGTAAAGTCCATCCTGGGGGCTGGGAATGGAAGAGCGACATGATTCAATATCCATCTGAGAAAGAGTCCCGTGGCTGCAGAGCGGACCAGACTAGAGTAGGAGATCCCTGAGGCCCTAAGGCTTGCAAGGGGTGTTGGATGTGTCTTGGCTGTCTGAGGTTGAGAGTTGGGACTAAAGTTAGGTATTTAAAATAAAAGTTGGCCAGTGGAATCTCTCAGCTTGGGTTGGAGATGGCCTCGTGGAGCAAGAGGTCACTGATCCGGGCCTTGGGGAAGGGAACATCTGAGCAGGAGGGGATTTCAAGAGGAAAAGGTATCTTGAGCCAGGTCCTAGGAGTGGGAGGTAGAGCGTGGGGAGGTGCATGAGGATCAGGAGGGGGTGCCGTCTCTCCGGGGGCCTGGCAGCATGGCAGGAGGGGCTTCTCAAATGGTACGTTGTTCTCTGATGCAGATGGCATAGCCTTGCCCCTGACTGCCCTGTTGGGCTTACCAGACCCTCTACAGAGCATCTCAACTCGCCTTGGGCACTTCGAGCACCAAGTGGTCTGTTGGCCACATGGTCCAAATGGGAGGCACTTATACCAGCCCCTGGGCATGCTGCAGAGCCCTCACTTGCTCTGGGCCTGATGAAAGCAGTCGGCCTTCGGAGGTCCCAATGGACAAATCCAAGCAGTGCTCCCTGGTGTGGCATGTGGTACCTTCGAATCCCAAAGAAATCTGTGAAGGGCTGTGACTCTGTGTTAGAGTTGGGGGCTGCGAGGCAACCACTTGTCCCAGCATTCTCCAGAGTACCAGACCCCAGAGAGCATCACCAAGGTGGCAGACCCTGGCCCTTCCTGAATTTACCCCCCACCCTCTGGCCTCTGTGCTTGGGGCAAGTTGAGGGACTGTGGACTGAGAGACAGCCTGGTACCGGGCCAGAGAAAGCAGGGAATACCCTGTTAAAGGAGTTGGCAGTGGGTCTCAGGGAACCAGCAGAACTAAAGACCCTCTCAGAGACCTATTTTTTTGGTAGATGAAGGAACTACAAGAAACCAACTAGTTTTGATCAATTAGCCAAGACCTGGCAGCAGTGCTGGTACTGCGAGCAGGGCCGGCTTCACGGGTGTGTGACCAGTGTAGTCAAAAGAGGACCTTATGCTCAGAAGGGCCCGATGCTTGGTTGGGTGTTCTATTGTCACCATCTTGAAATTCTTGTAGTTTTTGAACAAGATGTCCCGCAGTTTCACTTGGCACTGGTCCCGCAAATGATGTAGCCAGTTCTACCCAGCAGTTGTGGCTTCTGAGACTTTGCAGAGAGGCTGAGCATGTGATTAAGAGCATGGCATTTAGATGCAGATGGACTTGGGAAAGAATGGTGGTTCTACTGGTTCAGGCAAACCACTTCACTGACCTCTGTACGCTTCAGTCCCCTCATCTGTGAAATGGGGCTGATTTTGATACTTGTGCCACAGGCTTGCCATTTGGCTTCAGAATACCATGCCTGCAGCGTGTGGACTGCTGTCACTGACCCGGACCTCCTGTGACCTTGCTCTCTTCTAGCACTTCCCGACCCCGTACTTACGCCTCGTGGCTGATGAATACTTCCACGACGAGCAATCCCTGTTTGAAATACGGAACAGCTTCCTGGACTTGCTTGGAGACGTGTTCTTTGTGGTGCCTGGGCTGGTCACTGCTCGATATCACAGAGGTGAGTCCCTGAGCCACCTCCCCGCAGAGCCACAGTGCAGCGAGGCTGGCGACCACAGGGATCCTTGGTGCCTGCTCTGCCCTTGGGTCCCTCACTGAGAGGGACCTCCCGAGGTGTCTGGGATATAACCCTGCATGCCAAGCTTGGCAGTTTCCCTGCCTTTCAGAGTTCAGGAATATTGATCAGGTCTTATTGATTCTATCCCTTCCCCTTGTTTAGGACCATGGAGAAAATTCCCACCTCCCATAATTTTCTGGGCCAGTCTCCCAGACGACCTTCTGTTTGGAAGTGTCTTCCCAAATGTCAGCTATGAGGAGGGGTGGGGATCTAAAATGGCACTGCCACTCTGGAAAACTGTCAGTTTCTCCTAAAGGTAAACAAACACCTAGCCTATTAGTCTTCCTTCCTCTAGGTATGCACTGAAGAGGAGCGAAACCCATGTCCGTATCAAAGACTCACGTATGGCTATCCGTAGCAGCTTCCGTCATAACAGCCCAAACCGAAAAGCACCCAGGTGCCTATCATCAGATGAATAGATAAATAAATTGTGATAAAAAGAAATCAGCTACTGATTCACAGGACATCATGAACAAATGTCAGAAACATTATGTTGGGCAAAAGAAACCAGACACAAAAGAGTACATATTGTGTTATTCTGTGTGTGCAGAGGTCAAGGACAGGAAGAACTAGTCTGTGGCGATAGGAATAAAGACACTGTCTCTTGGCGAGGTGACTACAAGGAAACACAAGGAACTTTCTGTATCCCGACTAGGGTAGTGGTTACATGAATGTGTATACACGTCGTGTGTACAAACTCATCAAACTGTACATTTAAAATCTGTGCTTTTATTGCCCATAAATGACACTGCAACGAAAAGACAAAACGAGAGGAGAGGAAGCAGAGATAATAACTGTATTGTGAGGTCTTGCCAGAAGGATTTAGAAAAATAAGCCAGTAACTGGAGGAGAAGATGAGACCAAGAGTAAGTCTGTGTGTGCCCATGCCTATCTGTGTGTGTGCATGTGTGTGTCTGTGGGTGTACTTTAATGGGAGACTTTGTACACATGATTGCTGTTATCCAGTGGAGAAAACATGAAGATTCAGAGAAAGATGGGGGAAACTAGAGAGCAAAGACCTTCCATAGAAGAGAGGTGAAGGGATATAAGTTGCATAGAGCTTCTTGGAAGCAGGGGATAACTTTGTTCTGTTGGCCTTCCAGGGATGTCCAACCTTTTGGCATCTCTGGGCCACACTGGAAGAAGAAGAGTTGTCTTGAGCCACACATTAAATACATTGTAACATATAATCACCACAAAACCTCGTAATGTTTTAAGGAAATTTATGACTTTGCATTGGGTCACATTCATAGCCATCCTGGGCCGCATGCGGCCTGCAGGCTGTAGGTGGGACGCCCTCATGGCAATTGAACTGGGCCAGTGAGAGTAAGTCACAACGAGGTAGATTTGGATCAGCGTGAAGGGCATTTTTTAAAAAGTAGAACTCTTGCCCTCACCGGCTGCCCTAAAGGGCAGCGAGCTCATTGTCACTGGGGGAGGAGGGGGGCAGGTGAGGGCCTCTGGAGCAGGAACTGCTAGCCTCTCATGAGGGAGAGGAAGGTTAGCTTTGTTCTCGTCACCTCCCTACAATGGTCCTGCAGATCCAGGACTAGATGGGTGGGGATGCGGGATCCGCCCCTGCCGCCCCCTCCCTGGTGCCTGCCACGGGCTCTTTCCTCCATCTCTGCAGATGCTGGTGCACCTGTTTACTTCTATGAGTTTCAGCACCGACCCCACTGCTTCAAGGACAGGAAGCCAGCCTTCGTCAAAGCTGATCACACCGATGAAATCCGCTTTGTCTTCGGAGGTGCCTTCCTGAAGGGCGATGTCGTCATGTTCGGTGAGGAGCTGGCCCCGGGCCGGGGCTCCTGCTCTTGCAGGAACACTGGGATTAGCTGGCGGGGGGCTGAGGGGGTGCGAAGTGACTCCCCACCATTTGCCCGGAGCCCCTCACCCAGTCCAAATTATGCAAGAGCCAGAGGACTAATTTTAATTTACTTATTTAATCTATGGTTTACAAACATGACCTTCCCCTGGAAAATAGCCCCACCTTGTATTTTTAGAATGTTTTTAGAAACCAAGTTGAAAAAGAACTGCCAGCATTTACTCGGTAGGTGTTTCTCTTTGCATTAAAACCTAAAGGGTAGGCGTGTGGGGGCGCTCGTGCAAACTAATTTTTTAAAAAATTAGAACCACTTTCTTCCATCTCTCTGACCACTGGTTTCACCCTCCCTGCCCTTCTCAGAACTCCCATGGGGCTGCCACCCAGGGTAAACGGCAAGAACCTCATTTTTCAGAATCCCAACCCAAAGTGGTCTGGGTCCAGGCGATCTAATGTAAATGCGTGTGAACTGTCGCCACTGTGGTTAGCTCATTTACTCCTGAATTTACGACCCATTCAGTGCCCAAAATAACAAGCCAATCAGATGAGGTTACCAACAGAAAAAGTCAGAGGAAGTACAACAGAAAATACGCAAAAATATTTAGTTCTAAAACTGCACAATACAGGTTCTTGGCCAGTTCATGCTGGCCTCTAGACCATGAGGGCAGAGCCTCTCACGTGGAGAGTGTGTGCTGTGGTTTAGTCATTGTTTCACTTATTCACTGTCATCTTATCATACAGATAATCCCGACTACCTCCTAGGTTGGCACGGGGATTAAGTAAAATAATTCTCATAAGCACACAGTGGGTGATACTATTATTATTACTCAGCAACCATTACTGGACCTGGACTATTTGATGGGCACGTGGACTCTCCAAACTGGGAGAAATGAATGACAAAGGGTTAAATTCCTTGGCATCTGAAGAGCCCTATAATCAATGAGAAAAGAAACAACCTGGATGAAAACTGGGTAACAGACATAAATAGACCATTTGTGGGAAAGGATACACAAGTAGCTTTTAAACATGAAAATCCACTTTACCTCCCTCTCAACAAGAGGACTGCAAACTTACCTTGACTGAAGAGTTGTTTTCCATTGGTCAGGGTTGGGAAGAACAGTACATTTTTCATAATTATTGGAGCAGGTGTGGGGAAACAGACGGCCTCATATACTGATAGAAAACTCTATGAAAATCTGAAAAGCATGTGGTCCTTAGCCTAGTGATTCAACTTCTCAGGGTTTTCGTGCAAGTATAGTTCCACATGTGCAAAAAATATACCTGCCCACTAAAGCATTGATTTTATCAGGAACAGTCTGGAAATAATGTAAAGATCCATTCAAAGGGTACTGGTTACACAAATTATATGTTTATAGAATTGCATATAAATATATATATTTATAGAACAACCAGTTAATAAGAAGTGGAAGTCTTACAGGTGACACTGTGGAACTATCTCTTAGATAGAATGTTAGCAAAAAGAAAGATACATAATCTGTGTCCATCATACTTCTGTGTGTGTAAAACTTGTCCACCTACACCCTTGTACATGTCTAGCCTGCCTTCAGAGGGCGCCCAAGAGCCTGGTAGCAATGGTTGCCTCTGAGGCTGGTAACAGTGCAGAGAAGAGAAGGGTGAGAAACTAACTTTTATTAGATACTCTTTCTGCATTTTTGGGTTTTGCACTTTGAGCAAAATGCTTTGAACATTACTTTTTCAAATAAAGAAATACAATAATGAGAGAGAGAGAGAGAGAGGGAGGGAGGGAGTCTCTGCCCCCCAAGGAACTTGGGGCCTCACGGGAATGGCTGGGTGCACAAGGAAGGTGTGTGTTCAGCCTCCACCATTTGGAAACCATGATTTCTTGGGCAAGTCACAGTTGCTCTGAGCTCTGATGCCTGCAAACCCAAAACGAGGATAATGGCTTGGTAGGTTGGTAAGGACCCAGCGGGAGGAGAGACGTGAGAGGTGTTCACCAAGTGTGAGGCACCTGGGGCTTCTGTGAACCCTTGTGGGAACTGGATTTTGTGATCATCTCCTTCAGAAGGAGCCACAGAGGAGGAGAAGTTGCTGAGCAGGAAGATGATGAGATACTGGGCCAACTTTGCTCGGACTGGGTAAGCAAACCTCTGACCCTCCTCACAACCGCGTGTGTGAGGATGAGAAGCTCACCTCCATTCTGCTGTCACTCTCAGGGATCCTAACGGGGAAGGCCTGCCTCGGTGGCCAGTCTACAGTCAGAAGGAGCAGTACCTGCAGCTGGACTTGAACCTGAGCGTGGGACAGAGACTGAAAGCACTGAAGGTGGAGTTTTGGACGGAGACCCTCCCCCTGATAATGTCTGCTTCCGGAAGGCATCTTGGTCCTCTTTTCTCCTTACTCTTTCTATCTCCACTCCTGCCTTTCATTCTCTCTTTTGCGCGTTGAGAAGTGACCTTTGTGTGACTTTGGCTTTCCTCCTCCTGCAGCCTCTCCTGCCGTCACTGGCTTCATTCCGTGTGTAGCTACTTCATAGAATCAGCTGCTTTAGCTGATCCTTAGGGAATTCTTTTCAACGTCAGAAAAATGCAACCTACCTTGAATGCTGCCAGATTTCTCCACTACATCTGCAGGAGGGCTGGACTATTTGTTGCCATAGTGATGATCTTGTTATGCACATGAAATAAAAGCAGGATGTTAAATACGTACCCGGAACGGAATTTAATTCTGGACTGAAAACGACCCCTTCCACCCCCAACATCTAAGGTGACTATCTCTCAGAGAAGGTGTCTATTTGTGTTACCTGGAATGTGATTCCTCCAACCCCAGTCCAGGCAGGAAGGACAGCTACAAGCCAGGCGTGGATATCCTGATCATTACTGGCTTGAACAGAGTTCCTTCTCTCGCTCAGAGATCTTGGGGTGGGGCGAGGGTGCATACCAGAGAACCTCCTTCTCAGCAATGGAACCTGGACATCCCCTAAGGTCAGGAACCCAGAAGTCAAACCCCATGCAGCAAGGTCAGGTCAAGGACACCAAGGAGAAAAGATGTTTCCCTGATGGAGATTGAGACTAATCCATCATTCAATAAATCTACATTGGTTGCCTGCTATGTGCCAGGCATTTCCCCACTGGGGATACAGTGGGGAGCAAATACATTCTGTCCACCACGTGGTGAACAGACATTCAGTAAGCAGACATTCACACAAGTGAGTATGTCATGAGGCAAGTCTGTGAAGCTCATGCAACAGAAGGAAGGTGTCTTAAGAAAGTGTAACAAGGGAACCTACTTTAGGTTGAAGGCTTAGGAGGTCGTCTCTGGAAAAATAACATTTATAGTAAGAAAGGATGATTTAAAGTTAACCAGATGATGGCTAGGGAGAACTGTACACACCAACATTCAAAGGATGCATTTCTACTTTTTATAGCCACGTGATCCCTATTCTATCCTGACATCATTGTCTAGGGCAATTAATTTTTCTTTGGGATGACTTCACGATTACACATGAGGCACACAGAACAGGAGGGTTTCATGTCAGTAATTTAGGGTTCATCTGGGTCAAAAGTCACCAACCCATAGTCTGAGTCTGGTCCCTAGAAGCGTTTCCTTTAGCTCACATAAGGTCACAAATGTTTTGGAATTAATTTCCAATTAATTTTAAATTAGGGAACTTTCACATTAAAAGCTGTGTTTCAAGCTTCTCTAAGGAAAAAAAGAAAAGGGCGGGGAGGCCTGGCAGCACTGGAGCTGCACTTTCACACAGCACCTTTGTGCAAAGTGAAAGGTCCCGTTCCTCCAAGCCCTGTACAGACATCTCCCAGGAAACCTTCACTGATAAACCTCTGCACTGTGCCGTGGGTGCACCCCCGCGGGGGTGGAGTCCTCGGCAGCGCATGCCCTGCACAGCCGTGCTGGGCGGCCCTGGCAGAACACTGCACAGGGGCCGTGGAGAGACGGCCCCCATGCCAACAGCAGGAACTCGCAACTCTCCAGTCTTCATTATTCCCTTAGTCTTGCGCCTGCCCGTCGCACTCACCGATATTAGCTGACCTCTGACGGTATTTGAGTTTGGACCACTGACCTCTCATTTTACAATAATCTGAGAAGGGGAAGGGATTTCCCCAAGTTCCCTTGCGAGTTAGCAGGTCAAAACCAGGCCCCGAGTCCCTTGTCTCTGCAGAGCAGGACGCCCCCTGCCAGGCAACCTGCCTCCTTTGGCACATGCTCCGCGGCTGCTGGATTGTCTCTGGCTTAGGTGACTGTGGCAGGGGTGAGTCAGGGATGTGCCGGCCACTTTATGGCTCTAGGAAGAGGACCCAAGCCATGTGCAACCAAGCTGGAATTTCAGTTGCTTCTGCAGCTGTGGAAGGCTAATTTCTACATTGACGTGTCAGTAAACTAGCAGCTGGAAAACATCACTCAACTCATTTTTAAAATACTATCATATTAAATGACATCATGCATATTATTTACATACTGCTCATAGTCCCAGCATCCTTGAATATGGTTCTAATTTTGGTAGGTATCTTGCAAGAGAGAGCGTGACTCCAAATCGTCCAGATACTGGACCCTCTTCCCCCCTCATTCCTGTCCATATGCAATCAGACGCATTAACTGAATTAAAGTTGAAATATAAATGCCACTTGGTGTCTTGATTTCTTCCTTTAATTCAGGGTTTTCTATCAAGTGCATAATCAGGAGATGAACTTAGCGGGCTTCCCCAAAATTCCAATGCCTGGGCCACACCCTAGTTCATCTGAAGCAGGAACTTTTTGGCTGCAGTCTGGAAATCCACATTTTCAGTTTTTAGGTGTTCAGTGCGCATCCCTGATCAAGAGCTGCTAAGTATTAATAGTGTGGCATATACATTTTCCAAGTTGCTAAAGGTCTTTTAAAAATCAGCTTGCATGTCTTCCTGTTGTGGCTACATCGCAATCTTTTTAGCCATTTGTCTACTTGCTCCTGGACGTTTGCGAGCATAATTTGATGAGCAACTTTGGGAATGAGTACTTTTAGTTTTAAAAGTCATTTCTGGTATCTGGATTTACAGGAGAAGACAAACAGGGTCAAAGGCCATACTCTTTTTAAATTACTCTTATATTCTGTAAAGTCACTTCCCCAAAGGGTCATGGCACTTCACATTGATGGGAAACACAGGCACGTGTATTTCACACTCGCCACTGCCTTTTCATAATTGCAAAAACAAAATACTTAATTGCTTTCTAACTGTAAGTTAAACATTTACTTTTTTACAGAAAATCCTTCCCCCCTGCCCACCCCTAAATAATCTTGGGCCTGAGTCACTAAATCACACCCTAACAAAACTCTTAAACAAACCAAATGTCTTCGCCTGTGAATTTCCTAATGGCCAGCAGAGGACAGCATCATAAAAGGAGAAAAAAGGCTTCCCTCCACTCCAAGGCTTCTGAGTGGTTGTGATGGGATAGTGTAGAACTTGGAGGGAAAAGGACACTGGGCAAAATAATTAAATTATAAACCAATACCGCTTACCCTTGTCTCTTTTTCCTGTTACATTTGGAAAGTGAAAAAGTACTCTATTACCTGAAAAGTCTGACTGAAATGACTCACAGGCAGAGCAGAGGCTGGGGCCAGCAGTGTTTTCCTTTCCTAATGTTTGTAGTTTCCAGATGGGCAGAAAGGTGTCCTTTCCCCTGTGGCCCCGGATCCTTTCTCTAGGTTGCTCTGAACTCTGGACCTTTCTGCCCAACCCCAAAGCCTGATCTCCTCCCAGTCAGCCTCTGGCCCTGGCTGAGAGTCAACTTTTTCCCTGCGCGGAGGTGAGGGAGAGAGCGGGAGGGGGGTCGCACGCCTGCACCTGGGAAGCCGCCCTGCTTTGCGCTGCTCCGGACCTCACATGTGCACGACAGACCTTCCCCCCTGACAACTGGGACAGACCAGTCTGTCATAGCCTTGGGTTCTGCCCACAGTGTGCATTGAGAATGCCCCTCATTGTATTCCCTGGGAAGGGAGGAGCGGGCAGAGTCGCTCACTTGTGTCAAAGTGCAAAGCAATTCCTTGGCAAAGAGACTGCTGTTCTTCATGGATGGGTCAGAGTTCAAGTCGGGACTTATAGGATGGGCAGCAGGATAAAGGCCAATAAAGGTGGGGAAGCAACCATGGATTCTCAGTGGTGGTCAGGGGGCAGCCCAGGGGGCAGTGTGGCACTATTGGTGCGGTTGCTGGAGCACACCTTGAAGGCCTACAGGGTTAGCTTTTAACCTTGATCTGCATGAAACAGACTTCTTTCTCTCCAGGTGCACGATTGTTAAAAGGTGACCTTATCTACACATCTAGTTGTCCACCCATCCATTCATCCATCTGTCCATCCATCCATCCATCATCCATCTATCTAATCTGTCTGGGCCCCTTTATATAATTACACTTGAAGTTCTATTTACCTCCTGAAATTTTCATGTACAAGAGCCATATACCCACTATATGCTTTGGGTAAGTTTAAGTAGGATATCTGTTAGTATGTACAATAGAGTCCTGATTGAAATAATTGCACATTTGACTTTTTGCATTCTATTCCATTTCTACAATTTATATAGCCTTTTGTAATTTTTTCCATAACAATGCCTCCTCTACTAGATAATAAGTTCTT
This sequence comes from Mormoops blainvillei, assembly GCA_004026545.1. Taxonomy (NCBI): domain Eukaryota; kingdom Metazoa; phylum Chordata; class Mammalia; order Chiroptera; family Mormoopidae; genus Mormoops; species Mormoops blainvillei. Next base: position 142,931 of record PVJD01003412.1, on the reverse strand, counting down.
AAGACCTGTAATAACGTTTTAAGTTTTCAATCGAATACAATATACATACGTGATCAAAATATATAGTGTGTGATATAATACGCGTTCACAGATGTGCCGTCCTGATGAATTTTCACTGACAGCTCATGCTCGTGTACCCACACCCAGCTCCAGGCCCCGAGGGTGACCTGCGTCCCAGCGTCTGGATCGCGGTCCTGGGCGCTGCCCACCACCCCGCCCACCCTCAGCGGTAACCACTCTCCTGGCTTCTCGCGCGCGCTGCCATTTTCCTGGGTGTTTCTCTTCACACAAGCAGACGTGCGTGCTCTTGCATCTGGCTTCTTGCAACATTATGTTGATGACAGTCTGTGACACGTGGCTGTGGCGGCGTTTTTAATCATTGCTGGGGAGCCATTGTTTGTACGAATGTGCCATAAGCTGTTCATTGCACTTTTATGGGGCTCTGGGATAGTTTCCAGTTTCAGGTTATTATGAATAGAATATTGTGAATATTCTAGAACTTGGCATTTAGTGACTACCTGAATGCTTTTCCTTTGGATATTTGTTTACCTGTCGCTTTGCTGGGTCGCCGGGATGGTATACGGCTACTTTATTAGATGCACCAAAAGTTCCCCAAAGTAGTTGTACACATTTGCCCTCCTACCAGGAGACTAAGAGATTTCCAGCTGTTCCCTGGTGTTGTCAGTAGTTGGTATTTTCTGAAGTACTGCTACATGTTTATTCTTATTAATTACCGTGTATTTTCTTGCTTAGTTTTATTAGATGTAACGATTGATTTATACAAGTGCATCTCAGAAAATAGGTTACTTGATAGGAAAAGTGGGCCATGGATGGCCAGCTAGATAATACAAGGGAGGGACAACTTTGCCCACTGTCATTAGGTAGGGGACCGGCCACTGGCATCATCAGAGGTCACTGTTGCTGCCGTCATTTCTTAAGGTTCAGGGAACTTGCTCCTTTTGACACCTGGATTTCTGGACGGAAATCATATGTTGGCGCTGTGTTGTAATCAGGCGACCGGATTCCCTGGGTTCAGCTCAGCACTAGGACTGGCAGAGGCACAGCACATGTGGGAACGCCGGCCGGGATGGGGGCCTTCGGAGGGGAGCGTTGCCCTCTGTGTGGGCATGAATAGGGGCATCCATACCCCCACTTTCACTGGGGCCTCGTAACTCTAAACCCAGGGAGCTCTCCACTGCTCCATTTTGAATCCCTTTCTCTTGACCTCTCCCTGCTCCCCACGCATTGGCTTTCACTTTCTCTGCTCGAAAGGCGGTCGTCATTGCTCTGTCTCTGTCCCTTTTCCAGCTTCTGCCTGCTGTTACCATCACCTCCTCCTCCGCTTGATGGGCACAGGCGGGGCTCGTGCCTTTAAGGACTTCACTTCATGTCCTTTTAGAAGAGTCTGGGGAGGGAGCAGAAATAAATACAAGGGTCTGATTCTTCTTTAACAGGAAGTGGAGAACTTTTTTTAGAGAAACATTTAAAAACAGTATTATATGTGTTTCTACATTGTTTTCCTTTTTATTGAATTGATTGGGGTGACATTGGTTAATCAAATTATGTAGGTTTTGGGTGTACAGTTCTACGACACATCATCTGTACTCTGTATTGCGTGTTCACTACCCCAAGTCAAATATTTGTCCATCATTGTTCCCCTTATCCCCTCTTCCACCTCCTCCTCCCCCACAATCACCACACTGTTGTTTTTTCTTTTTTTTTTACTTCTTTTTTGCTCAATTGCTCCACAACGCTCCCACCCCACAGTTGTCAGCCTGCTGTCTGTCTAGAGCATTTTTGACAACTACATAGCATCCCGTTGTAGGACTACTTCGTAAAGTATTAAGCATTATTTATTTCCTCCTTTTGATCACCAGGTTATTTCATAGTTTTTACTGCTGTCGGTATCACTGAGGGGACCCGTCAACACACACGCCTTTGAGCTCCTTCAGAATTATTCCTAGAGAAGAACAGCTAGGGCAACAGAGATGTTCCATTTTAAGTGTTTGCATCCCAAATTGCCTCCAAGAAAGGCTGTACTAGTTTACGTCTCACGTGAATGGTGAAGTTCATGTTTTTCCACCCTCTTTACCAATAATGGGCATGATCACTAAAACTGTAGTAGTAAAAATCCTTACCAGTTTTCTAGGGGCAAGTTAAGTATCTGATTTCATTTTGCATGTCTTGACGTTCATGCTGATTGGTAGGCCGAGATGACATGTTGTATGTGCATAGCTGGGAAGGTCTTGGCACCTGCAGGATGGGATGGGGAGACCATGGACTGACTCTCCTTTCTCCCCCACATACCTGTTGCCCATCCCTGATATGTCCCTGGCCTGCTTCCATAGGGAGACAAGTAGGCACGGAACAGACCATGATTTGGGGGATCTCAGAGGGTAACATCTTCCCCATGACTCCCATGACCTACTGCAACAACCAAGGGCCAGCATCCATAACCCTGGAACCTGCCAACTTTGTGCTGGCCAGCATTTTGGAGGTGCTATGCCATTACTCATGCTGAGACCTGTGGGAGTGCAAGGCCCAGCCCTCACACACTGCGAACTCAGCTGTTTTCAGAAAGGAGAGCTCAGCTTCCTCCTACCTTCTCAGGGAGCGTTTGGGAGTGTCCTTTTCAGAGTTGCCCTTTTGACCTCTTCAACGGCTCCTCTGTTTCTGAGAGATTCTACTTTTGGAGAATCGCCTTATATTAAGTCATTCTCATGATTAAAGCCTTTCGATGGCTCCCTGTCGCTCTGGGTGAGAGGTGGCTTGGCTGTCCTTAGCTGGGCATTCAGGCCCCCTGTCCATTATTGACCCTCCCAGCACCTGGTGACCTCACTGAGAATCCCCCTGGCCCACCTTGCACCACCACTGACATCCTTTCTTCTCTGCTCCTCAAAGCCTTGTCATTTAATGCCCAGGATAATCAGGAGAAGTGTGGACAGTTTGGGGCGCTAATGAACTTGGACAATCCTCGGGGTAAGAAAACGCAAAACACTTCTTCAGTTTGAAGTCATGTATTCGTCCAGATGTCTATAAAAACAATCTATAATAACAATTTGAGTTTGTAGAGCAATTTCCAGAATACAATTCAATCTTAACTTTTCTGGACCTAAATTTTTGCATGTCTTTCTGATTCACTCTTTTTCCTTTTTTTATTCTTAAAAGGGTGAAGGAAGTTTTTTTTCAGAGCAGCTCTAGCCAGCAGGGACTGGGTTCTCAATCAGGCTCTTGTAGCTTAAAGCAAAGAAATACAAAAGCTCAGTCTTTAGCAAAGTGTAGCATGTTTATTCCTGGAGTTATGCAAGGTTATTTAAGATGGTGTACGAACAAACTTTAAGGCATTCATGTAATGGTGATATATTTATTTTACTACGTACTCATATCAAATCCTTTATTGAATGGAAATTATTTGTGGGAGGATTTGCTAGCTGTCCATTAAAATCCATCCTACCGTCTTTGGTGCATAGCCAAACCACATTTCCCAGCCTTCCTTGCAGTTAGATTGGCCATGGAGTTAAGTTCTCTCCAGTGGGATGTGAGTGGAAGTGAGGAGTGCCACATCCAGGCCTGGCCCAAAGCCCTGTCCCCTCAGCGTTCACTGCGGCATGCCCCCCCACCCCACTCCACTCCAGATGATTGGAATCAACACCCATGACAACATCCGAAACCATGAGTTACAGATGGCAAAGCCATCGCCGTGTAGATCAGGGATCAGTACCTCTGGCCCATCTGCCAAATCCAGCTCAGTGCCTATTTTTACAATAAAGTTTTTATCAAAACACAGATGTGCCCATTTCCCTGGGTATTGTCTATGTTGCTTCTGCTACAACAGCAGAGATGAACAGTTGCCACAGAGGCCCTATGACCCAAAAAGCCTAAAATATTTACTAGCTGGCTCTTCACAGAAAATGTTTGCTGACCTTCTAGTAGATCCCTGAGCGACCATAGGGAAGAACAGCACTCCAATTCTTTTGATAAGCGAGAGATAAACCATCAACATTCTGGGACTATTGGTACCATAGTTTACTCTGATTTCATAATTGTGCTTACTCTGCAGGAACTGAAGTAGGAGGCCCCAAGTGATTGCCAGGTGGAGATGGCCTGCATGCCAACTGTTTGTGCAATCTCTGATGACCGTTTATGCCCATGGGTGGTGCAGCTGTCTCCTCTCCAGGACCCAAACCTAGGCCCGAATTTCCCACATGTGCTCTGTCTCAGTGAGTCCTAGGACAAGATTGACCTCGGGGAGTCACCACCTAATTACAACACAACATCAAGGGCATGATGTGACTTATGCCCAATGACCTGAGTGCGAAAAGGGAAAAGTTCTCTGGAGCTCGATGAATTGGCTGCAGTAAGGATGACCCTTGATCAAGCCAATGACAGGTTCCCTAACTGGTGGTCATGATGGTGGACCAGGCGTTCCTGCCCTTATAGCACTGACCACCCACAGTGTACTTTTCCCACTCAGTAACTAATTTTTCGGTATACACTTTTACAAACCGGTTAGAGGTACTATTACTTATAGTTCCATATTCACTTTTTATTTTTACCATCATTTTAATTTTTGGAAAGGCAGTGACACATTTTTCATGCTTACTTTTATTCATGGGAAGTTATACAGGTCTTCTGTTTATGGAAATGATGTAAAAAATTTTGTTTTGAATGAGTGTGCTTCAAGTACAAAGAATTACCCATTTAAGGAAAATTGCTAATAATAGTACAGATAGCATGCCAAAATGGCAAAAACTGTGATGTTAGTGTGAAAGTAACTGAGGTTCCAGAAACACTGCACGTGTCTCAGCTGCATGGGAAAATGTCATGGGATTCTGATTCATAGAATGTTGGTCCAGGGTGGACAGTACAAGAGAGGTCACCGCACCCATAGCCACACTTTGCTTCTCACCACTCCCTTTCCAGAAAGGAACCCCCAGCGTTACCCAGTGGGCTTCCCAACCTCTGGCTTTCTAGCACACGAAGCTGATGCTGATTAATGCCATGATGAATGGGCAAAGCCCAGTGAAGGGCACAGTTGGACTTGGGCTCTGACTCGTCCAGCACTTGCTCAAGTGTGTGCTCTCCATATATCTGTTGAGTAAGTTGATGGGGATGGAGAGGTTGGGGGGCTAATTTCGGACTCCCAGGGGTGTCTTCTCTCCTAAGACCCATCCAGCCACTTAGGAGTCAAGGCCAGTTCTAAGGATTTTCCTCTCCAGATCACCTGTTTCCACATGGAAACCTTAGGAAATTACCCAAGGGAAAGTCCATATTTCCAATCAAGAACCACTGAAACATGAAGCACTGTATCGCTTACAGCTTGTGTGACACAGGGGGATCGTGCACGTAAGCAAAGCTGAGGTCTGGCTTTGGGCTTGATGGATCCCAGCCTCGCCCAGTGCTTCTGTAGAGTCGTCCTGAGCCAGGAACGGGCTTCCCAGCTGCAGCCAGATGCGGCAAGGCCTGGAAGTGGCTGCCTCAGTTTGTGAAGCGGGTTGGTGTCCCAAGCAGGCATGTGATTGAACAGAGAGACTGGGAGAATAATTCATCCTCACATTCTGTATTTGGCTGATACAGCATCCTACAATCTCCCTAAGCTTAACAGCCAGGTCTGTATCCCCAGGTTGCAAAGACCAGTGTGTGTTTGTGCGAGTCTGTTTGTGTGCGATGTGTGTGTAGAAATATCCTCTTTGCTTAGCAGACAACCCAGGTTGTCCTATGTGGATAGAGATGTGGGTGCTCATCGTTGGCCTGCTCTTTAGACCCGTGTTTTTTTCTTAGATAAAATTGGGGAACCCCAGCCCAGGTCAGTCTTTATAGAAGCAGTCACCTCTGGCAACGGACTCCGATGCTGTCACAAAGTCCACACCCCACCACAGAATGCTAAGAGACTTGTCCTAAATTCCCCAGTTTAGCAGCTGTGGGGCTAGATGCTGCTGCAAAAGCTTTCAGATTTGCTCTGCGGAGCCCTGATCAAAGCCTCCCCTTGTCTACAGGTTTGTGCCTGCTGCCTTGGGAAGCTCATTGCATGCTAAATTTGAAGTCCCCAGGAGAGAAACCCTTATGTAACAAGTTGTTTAACAACTCTGGCTAAAGGTAACCTGAGAGCTGTGCCCAGGCTGTATAGGCAGGAAAGAGGCAACTCTAGGTGGGTGTGGCTAGAGGCCCTGGCAAGTGCCCAGAACCAAAGTTGGAAGAAGCAGGTGCTTTCCTGTTGTCTCCTAATTAGGCTACAAGGCGGAGGACCAGCAGGACCTGGGGCGGCTGGGAGCTGAGGGTACCGACCACACAGCCCCTTGGAGCTGTATGAAGACCTGCAGGCCCAGAAGCTGCTGTCCTTCCACGATGTGGTTCTTCTTTGTGATCCTGGGCTCCCTTGCCACTTCTGTGACTGGGGGTGAGTCCTACTGAAATACAAATAGAGGGAAGTACATTTGGAGATCCGTGCCTGGGGACGAGGTGGGGCAGACGCATACGGGGCAGCGGCATGACAGCTACGGTTCCAGCCCAGCCATCCTGAGTCCGCAGGAGGCACAGGGGTGGTAAACAGTGGAGGCCATAGCTGCTCAGGCTTTGTGCTTGGCAACCACCTGCTAACCTCATGCCTCGCCGGCCAGGACTGTTAGGAGCTCAGTTTATTTTCCCCTTGATCCTTAGTCCAGATGTGGCCGAATCATAGAGAGCAGCTTAGCTGAATATTAACATTGACTCAGAGGGCATGTGTTCTAATCCCAGCTCGGCACTTATTAGCTGTGTGTCCTTCGGTGAGATATGTCCCTCTTCTGTGCCTCTCTTCCCCTTCTCTTAAATGGGTGATAACAGGATACCTCCTGAATGGGGTCGTTGTGAGGATGAAATGGGTTGGTTTTTTTTCCTAAAGAACACAGTGCCTGGGATGGAGGAAGTATAACAGAAGAGTCCATAAATAAAAGTGTTGTTTTAAAGAGTAGTGTATTAATAGAAAATGTTGGGAAGGCCAACAGATCAGGAGCCACTGTCATTGAAAAAATTGTTACTTCCAGTTCCCAAGAGGACAGAGGGGGCCACACCACCAGGGTGGCCACAAGGTGAAGCAGAGGGAGGAGGGAAGAACTGTGGGCAAGAATCCATTCTTACTGGACTGAAGGGGTCCGTTTGCCTCTGCGCATCAAAGCCCAGTAAGACACGAGTTTGCAGCCGAGAAAGCAGGGACTTATTAAGGAGATGGTTCCATGCCCAGAGTCACAGGTGGCTCACGCTCAAAGACCTGGCTCCTCTACCACTTCCAGGGCGTGGATTATAGAGGGGAAAACATCATTAATCATGGTAATTAATAGAGTTAGGGTCGTGGTCTCTACAGAGTGACTGGTGCCAGGGTAGGGGGTAATTGATCATTGTTTCCAGTCCTAATGTCAGCCTGTCCAATTCCACAAGGATGTGTTTGGTGAGATCCTTCTACTTTCCTGGGTCTGGAGCTAAAACACAACTGAGGCCAATATATTATGTTTAGTTTGATTGAAAACTGTGTATCAACAGTCAGTTGACACAGGGCATTGTTAGACTAGATTCTTGTCCTGAGGGCTTAATGATTAAGCAAGAGAGAAGGAGGTGCTCAGAGAGGCCAGTCTGAGTCAAAGGTAAAAATAAATAAAAGCCAGAGTGAAGAAAAGAAGGCTCCTTCTGCACAGCTACACAATCTCTGGCTCCTGAACCCACAGTACTCTGGCCATCAGTGCCCTGACAGCCAAGGGCCACCTGGATTTTATCTTCTTTCTGGTGGTATGTGCTCTGGGAGGCCTGGAACTGAGGGTAAGGGCAGAGTCAGAAAGGAGCCAAATTAGGAATGGAACAGTCCCTAGCTGCTGGCCACCCACAGACGAGGACACCCGTTTCCCTCTTTAGAAAGTCCATCCTGGCTGCCTTCATTTCCTCAGTTTCTTCACCTGTGAAATGGGCATATGAATGCCTACCTAGCAAGGCTCTTGGGAAGAGTCAGTGCACCAGAAGGCACATCTGGTACACAGGAAGTGCTCAACATCTAAACATTACCTGTACTGTAAACTGTAATTCCCGCTGTTACCGCGGTCGAGCCGGTCTCCCAACCCCACCGCCCACATTTTCTCCCTTGCCAATCGGGCATCTGTGCACTTCATCTCTCTTGAAGTTTATCATTGACTTCCTAAAGGCCAGGCTTTTGTTGAGCCTGGTTTCTTCTCAGACTTTACCCTCCTTCCCCAATCTGAAGCCCCTGGCACTCTTTCAACCCCACCCTGTACAAGGTGCTCTCCTCCCTCCACCCAGAAGGCTCTCTCAGCTGCACCTTTCCCTGAGTTTACACTCCTGCTTTTTCTCTTCTCTCTCCCACTGGCCTCCTCAACAATGCCACACACATCCGTGGTTTGCACCTTCACCCTTGCGTAGCTGACTCCGCTCTGCCTCTGCACCTGACCTCCTCCAGTCTCGAAGGGCCCGCTTCCTGGGGCGTCTTCTTACTCAAATAATTCACTGATACCTGCACTGCTCCAGTCTGAAACGGAACTCAGTGTCACCACTCAGCTCTTTGATCTTCTGCTTTCTCTTCCATGTGCCCCACCTCGGATCAGGGACCAAGCCCTTCTTCAAAATTCCTGACAGACATCACTGTATTTATTCATTTAAAAAAAACAAAACAAAACAACCTTCTAGTTGTAAAAAGGAATCTGTGTTCAATACCGAAAACTTGGAAAGCACAAAGGAAAAAATGCCACCTGCCATGACACCATCCTTTGATATCTTGATGCACACGCTTCTGAGGAACTCCATCTTACTGTTCCTTATAAGGATTAGCAATCGCAACGAAGGAGAACAAGCTTAAAAGGCCACCGTATGGGATTGGCTATTGCGCACATGCGATGTGGATGCCGTTCTATAACCTGCTTTTGCATATAGGGTCTCTAGTGTCACTGGGTAGTCTATAAGACCAGATCTGAATTATTCTTTTTTGCTCTGGCCACACACTTTGAGAGAGGGGCCTTTTGTCTGTATCTAAAGGGGAGCACTTGGGAGGGTGAGAGGCTAGAAATCATTTCTGAAGGGGAGCACTTAAACACCCCAAGGCTTCCGTGGATGGGCCAGAGGAGATGTGAGGAGGGGTGCAATCATGCGTCTGAAAGTTCCAGATGATCCATGGCAGATGCAGCCAGGGCTGACAGGGAAGCCGCAGGGAGGTGAACTCAGCTTGGTGAGGAAGAGCTGTCTACTCCCGAGGAACAGAACAGGCAGGGACCCCCTTTCTCTCCTTGGCACCCATGCTCAAAGCCAGCAGAAGAATCTCTTCAAGCCCAGCCCCTTGGCCAGGCCTTGAGGCTCTCACAGATACTCTCCATAGGTCCCTCTGGCCCGGTGGATCGTTCTCTCTTTCCTGGGCAGGCCTTGCACTGTGGTGTCTCAGAGCCTCACCTTGGCACAGTCTTCACTCTGCCTTATGCCTTTGTACCCCCTGATCCATCTCCCCCGGTCCAGCGTTCGCCTCCTGCAAGTCCCAGCACCACGGTCACAGCCTCCGTGATGCCACCTCTCCTAGAACACCTCGCTGACCTCTGTCAGGACACTAGCCCCTTTCTCCCTTCTTCCTAGCAGTAGGGTCAAGTTTGTTGGGGTTCATTCTCCCTCCAAGGCCCTGGCTGCTGAGAAGAGGGGCTGCCTCTCGTTCAGGCGCCAGGACCCTAATGGGCACTTGTTTCCAGAGGCTCTGAAGTGTGGAATCCGTGTGCCTTGTCCATGCCCAGCAGCTCTCCTTGTTTTTATGTTTTACTTGATGCTGCTATACCCTCACCCCCGTTTGCTCCTTAGGAGAGTCCCATGCATTAAGAAGGACGGTCACCTCATATGTTTTTTTACATAAGAAGAAACTGAGGCCTAAGAGTTGAGGTGACTCATTCAGGGTCACATGTGACCAGAACCACCTGAAATCTAGCTCAGACCTTTCATCGCTGGCGTGTCCTCACTTCCTCTCCATGTGCACAGGGCACCCACCTTCGCCGCCTGTTGTGGACACCGTGCAGGGCAAAGTCCTGGGGACGTATGTCAGCTTAGAGGGATTTGCAGACCCTGTGGCCGTTTTCCTGGGAGTCCCTTTCGCCAAGCCTCCTCTTGGACCCCTGAGGTTCGCTCCTCCACAGCCTGCAGAACCGTGGACCTTCGTGAAGAACGCCACCTCCTACCCTCCTATGTAAGCCCTGGTATCTTTTAATGGAAGGTTTGCCTCAAAGGGATGCAGGAGACCCCTCTACATGGCTTCTCCATTGTTCTGGAACCCTTAAGATATGGTAGATCCTTAAAAACATTGAACTCCCACAGCATTCTAGAGCCCTTTAGTCCCCAAATGTTTATTGGGCACCTACTGTGTGCCAGGCACGTTCTAGGTGGCTGGGCTCCATTAGTGAATGAAACAAATATGTCCACCATCATGGAGCTTACATTCTAGCAGGGAGAGAGAGAGAATGAACAATGTGCAAATTAACACATTATGTTAATAGGCTAGAATATTATAAGTGCTTTGGGAAAAAAATTAAAAGCTGAGCAGATGATGGGGATGAGAGGTAGAATTCTGTTTATTGTCCTGTCTTGAATGCTGCCATGTCTGAGGAGTGGGGTGGGCCAGGCGGTGTCTGGGTGGGAATGCTCTGGGGTGTTGACCCGGCAGGTTCTCAGTTCCCAGGTGTGCCTAGCTACCTAGTCACAAGGAATACTAAATGCCCAGCACTCTGGGGGGACTCAGTAAATGTCGCCAATGGCAATCTATGCTGACTCCTCACAGACTGTTTTAGGGCAAGCGGCAGCGCTTGCCTGGGATGGATAGATGGGTGGATGATAGAGTCCTAGGATGTCAGGGCTGTAAGACCCTCTGAGAAATCACTCACCTCGCTTGGACCCGGCCGACTGGGTCCCGGAGCAGGGACGGAGTTCACCTGAGGTCACCCGGCGCATCAGTGGCTGAGGCAGCTCTCCCGATGCTGCCCTACCAAGACTTCACCCCTGACCTGCCACATGCCCCAAATGCCTGCTGCCATTTGAGTGACTTCTCGTCGTTACCAGCAGTCTCCCGTGAACTAGACCACCTGGATCACCTGGTGGAGCATCACGGTCACCCTGCACCCCCCGTGGGAGGCCAGTGGAGAGCTGGGCTGCTTCCAGGGCAGCAGGGGCTGTCACATCTCAGGCGGGCACTGTCTGGGCAGCCTCCTGTCCTTGACCCAGCCTACCAGGGGGCTCAAGGGTGCAGAGAGGAGCCAGGCCTTTTCACTGTTCATGGTCCAGGGGGGCTTTAATGAGCCCCAGGACCCCCCAGCCAGACTCTGTCCCCATCAGATGGCCTCCTGCTCACCCCAGTGTCTTCACTTTGGTAAGGAGGGTTCTGCAAGGGCCTAGAGCTCCCGGTTCCAGGCCTGGCCTGAGCACAGGAGACGGCTCTGTGCTCAGGCCTGATTGGGCCTCAGGACTTCTCCTTCCTGCCTGCCCTTCCCAGGTGCTGCCAAGATCCAGTGACAGGCCAGGTGCTCTCAGAGCTCTTAACCAACAGCAAGGATAACATCCCTCTCACGTTTTCTGAAGACTGCCTGTACCTAAATGTTTACACTCCCGCAGACTTGACGAAGAAAAGCAGGCTACCGGTAAGCGGCCGGTTCCAGCGGGCAACTCTTCTGGTGTCGGGGGAGGATGAGGCAGCTCTTTCAGGGCCCAGGGCTTCCTTTACCCCCACAGCCAGGCCACGTGACCACAGGAAACACAAGTTTCCCTACCTCAGTCTCCCCTAGTGATAGTTGTGGTGCCTCTGGGGGACTCTGCTGTGCCTCTGTCACCAGCACTCAGTTTGCCCGCATTCTTTCACGTTAATAGAGAGACAAGAGTTAGTTGCCACAGTAGGAACCTTATCCCCAGAGAAGCTAAAAATACAATTTTCTTTTTTTAAAAAAACTAATAATGTTTTAAAAGGTTTTATTTATTTATTTCAGAGAGACGGGAAGGGAGGGAGAAAGAGGGAGAGGACCATCGATGTGCAAGAGATTCAGTAATCAGTTGCCTCTCGCGCGCCCCAAACCGGGGACCTGACCTGCAACCCAGGCATGTGCTCTGACAGGGAATCAACCAGAGACCCTTAGTTTTGCAGGCCGGCACTCAATCCACTGAGCCACACCAGTCAGAGCTGACACAATTTTCACTAAAGTTAGAGCCTGAAGGAATCTTACAGAGAAGGCACCAACCCAACCCTTCTTATACAGACAGAGAAACTGAGGTCCAGAAGGGGGAAGGTGAAGCCACCCAGTACAGTTGCCAGGACCAGATCTATCGTTTTCTGGCCTCCAAACCCATGCCCTATGGCAGAGACAGGGAAACCAAGCCTGTGTGTGGTCTTTGTCATCACACAAAGACCCTGCCCTGACAACTGTCAGGGTCCCATGGTGACACAAAGGCGTGGAAGCAGAGCCTGGGGCAACCCCAGAAGCACCCTCCTTTGCCTTTGCCCAAATATCTGGGATTTTCTTGTAGCTAATGGCTGGGTTGCTGCCCCTGTGAGTCAGCAACTTGGTACCCAGGGTCCCAGAGATGGGGCAGGCTTCCAGCTGGAAGGTGTGGGTGAACCTGCTGGTGGCAGTTCCTGGGGTGGAGAGGGAGGGGTGCGAGCACCCAACCGTATCCCAGGAACAACCCTCACAAGATGTGCCCAGGGAAGGGGGAGGGTGTCCATGAACCTGGGACTCCACACAGAAGGAGCATGGCATATACTTGGCTCAAAGGGGCGGGAACAAAGGCTTACTCATTCATTCATTCTTCTATTTTGTACTCAGTTTCCCATATACACATGCATAGCTAGAAGTGGGTTTAGGAGAAAGAAAGAGCATTAAACCATTGCCACGCAACCCCTGCCTTTTAGGATCTCACCATCTGGGCTGCACAGACAGACCAGTTTCTTCTGCAAATCACTGCTGACCATCCTTGGCTCAGCCGCGACTCAGAGGCGAAGGAACCCAGCCCTTCTGCCTGGAGGTGGGCAGGAACCGGAGATGTAGGAGGAGCAGGTGCTCTGGGAAACCAGAGGCAGGAGAACCTTGACTTACAGACACAGGCTCTGGGACTACAGGGTCTGGCTTCTGCCTTTTGCTAGCTGAGAGACTGGCTGTTACCTCGAAACAGGACTAATGACATGCGAGTATTCAATAATGAATGTCAAGCTTTATCTCAGTGCCTGGCACAGTACACAAAGCAAGCACTCTTGACCCATTAGTTAGAAATGAAGGGAAGATCTTGTTCTTAACCTAAGAAGTGACCTACTGCACCATGTCCATTGGCTGCAGTGTGCTGGGCGGCTCAACCTATGGACTCTGGAGCCAGACTGTGTGGGTTCAAGTCCTGCTTCCACTACTTAATTAGCTGTGTGACCCTGGACAGGTTAAGTGCCTCGGTCTTCCTGTCTGTTAAATGGGACAACAGTAATCTCCCAGAGGGTTTCTTTTAAAGTGCTTAGAACAGTACTTGGTCATATAGTTCTTGTTATGAGTTCTTTTATTTTTCATTAACAAAATAATTACAATAGTATTATTTTAGCCACTCTCACCTCCCTGCTAAGGTAGCTCTTTAAATGCAAGAGCCATTCATTATGAATTATTGTGTCCACACTCATCCTCAATTGTTATGTTCAGAATTCTATAGCTTTTAAGATCATGTGTATCAAATGACTGAAGACTTCTTGGAGGAGGTGACTTTTAGACTGTGCTTTGGAAGAGGGGTGAGATTTGGGGATCCAGACAAGGGAGAGGGAAGGGATATTAGGAAGAGATACTATCAAGGGCATGTATGCTTGTGAGATAATCATTCACACGCACAAGAGAAGTTTAATTCATGGCACCAGAGGTGACTAGTGAAGCCGAAGGCCAAGGGCTGCTGGCAGAGTGTGCTGAGCTGGGTGAGAGGTGCTGGTGTGAGGATGATGGGAATGTTAGAGAGAAGACAATGCCCTTGGCCTTGGCTGTTCCCATGAGGATGTTCTTTGCATGAAGAGCCTTGAGGGGAGGTAGTACCGGGGCTGGAGAGACAAGCAGGGGCCGCCAGGGTGCGCTGAGTGGGGTGGTGGCCTGGCCCCAGCTGGGAGGATGGGGAGGAGAGGGACTGCCTGCACCAACTTTGCTGGAGACTGATGAACTTTGGAAGACAGCCTCCCTGAGTCACAGTCAAGAGGTAGGTGACCAAACCAGGCAACCCCTTGAGATGCTTCCCAGCTCTGCTTCTAATAACCAGTGTGATTTCTTTCTCCCTGTCCAGGTGATGGTGTGGATCCATGGAGGGGCTCTGGTGTCAGGCGGTGCATCATCCTATGAGGGGCTGGTCCTCTCCGCCCAGGAAAACGTGGTGGTGGTGGTCATTCAGTACCGCCTGGGCATCTGGGGATTCTTCAGGTAAGACATTGGACTTGCCTCACTGCACATTGGCCCTCAAAGGTGCTAGGACCCAGCTCTGGTCATGTCAGCCCTTCAGGAGATCTTTGCTAAGTTCCTTAGTAAGGTGTCCAAACCCCTTCATACCTGGGCTCCATATGCTGTCTCATTTCCCAGTTACACTGGCCCACTTGCTTCTGAGCTTTTGCCTGTGCTGCCGCCCCTGTCTGGAGGACCTATTCTACCCAGCAAACTCCTGGTCACCCTGTAAAGCCCAACTCAAATGTCACTGCCTCTGAAACACTCATCTCCTTCTTACCTGTGCTGCCACGGCTCATTGCGCACCCCTGAAATGACAGCGCCACAGCAATTAGAGCAGCAGTTTGAGCACTTTGCCTGTCATGGTAAAGTAAGGAAGGGGCAGACTAGGGTGGGAGCTCAGAGAACGTATGGGGATGATGGGACCTGTGGTGAGAGCTGGGAGGCTGCCTGAGCATCTGACTCTGGGGACAACCTTCCCAGGAGGGATGTCGGGGTCACTCACCCCATTTCCCTCTGCATTGGTACATGCATAACTCAAGGCTAGAGTCTAGAGACGGAAGCTAGATCTCCTTAGGACATACTGGCCGAAGATTTCTAAATGCACTGGCCCCAGGACCCCTGGCCCTGAGATGATGGGTGGATGGGCAGGCTGGAGGTGGGTGGATTCTCACTGAAAAGACCCATAAGGCTGGAGAAGGGTTAACCGAGGTAAGGCATGTCCCGGCATGCGTCAGCTTCATCAAGACTCCTCGTCTCTTTCACCCCCCAGCCCGGGCTCTGCTCCGCATTCCATTAAACTGCTCCATCAGCTCTCCACACTTCCTCCCCTTCCAGTCACTCCTCTCCCCACACCACCCAGGCTTCTACTCCAGCCACGCCACACCACTAGACTGGTCTGGCAGAGGTCACTAGGGATGCACTGGCTCTCGGCCCAACCTTGGCAGCGCCCACACATGACCCCTCCCACCTCTTTGAAATGCTTCCTTCTCTTGGCTCCTGGCCACATCCTACCTCGGGCACAGCTCCTTCTGGGCCCCGTCCGTGGCGCCTCCTTCTTCCTGCACTCAGGCCTCTGGTCTCCGCTGGTTCTCTGAAGGGTTGCAGTGTGGGTGGGGGTGGGGAGGACTTTCATGGCTCTCTATTGTTAGCCCCAGCCTCCCCTTTGAGACTGGGGTGCACATAATTAATTACTTCCTGAATGTCTAAAGGGCACTTCACACTTCACTTGGACAAACTTAACGCTTGACCCTCGCAGCCCCTGCCTGCCCCCCTCCCCTCCCCAGAAACACTCCTTTCCCACAGCTGGGCCCTGGCATCTCCAGCCCTCTGGTTGCTCAGCGTAAAAGCCTGGTGGTGAGGCTGGGCTCTGCTCTGTTTCCCACACCCCGCACCCAGTTGGATCTGCCTTTAAAATATGTTCAGAATCCAACCACTTCTCATCACCTCCCTTGCAGCTCTCCTAATCAAAGCTCTCTGACACGTGTCTCTCTCCTGGGTTATTGTAATAACCACTTACCTGTATACCGTGTCTGACCCACACAGTGGCCGGAGTGATGATTTAAGACAAACAGAATCACGTCACTCCCCAGCTCCCCATGTTACTTAGAGTGACACCGAAGTCCTCGCCAAGGCCCACAGGGCCCTCTCTAGCTGCGCGCTCTATGCTCACACTTTTGTTCCCTGGATGCCGGGCCTTTGCACTTGCTGTCTGTGTTGCCTGGAACTCCCTTCTTGGGATGTTTGCAAGGCTCGTGTGCTCGTCCTCTCAGACCTCCACGCAAACGCTGCCACCTTAAAGAGGACTTCCCTGGAGATGTGATCTGGAATAGGACCCACTGCCCCCCCTTGCCTTTTCTCTGACTCTGTTTTATTTTTTTCCGAAGGCATTTTAACGACCTGGTGTTATAGTCTATATTTATCTGTTTATTTGTTCATGATCTATAGTGTGAGCTCTGTGTAGTTAAGAGATTTCGCCTGTTCTGTTCTCAGATGTGCTTCCGGCTGTTAGAATAGTGTCGACCCTTAGAAGATGCTCAATAAGTAGATGCCAGGTGAATGAACGTAGAGCCCTAAAGGAAGCAGTGCTACAGGAGTGGAGCGCAGGCAGAAACCTCCGAGGCGGGGCTGTGGGAGCCTCGGCTTATTCCCGAAGGCAACCTAGAGCCCCCAGCCCCATCTGTGCTCCCGAGAACCCTGCATGATGACTGGCTCCCACCGCTACACTGTTCTCTCTCACAGCACAGGGGATGAACACTGCCCGGGGAACTGGGGTCATTTAGACCAGGTGGCCGCACTGCGCTGGGTCCAGGAAAACATCGCCAACTTCGGAGGGAACCCAGGCTCCGTGACCATCTTTGGAGAGTCAGCAGGAGGGGAAAGTGTCTCTGTTCTCGTAAGTGTCCGTGGCCCTGATGTGGCTGCTGAAGGGACCTCTTGGAGACCAGCCAGATCTAGCCATGGGCACCTTCATTAACAAGACATGGATTCCAGGCTGGCCCCAATCTGCACAGGATCAGATGGTGGAGAGCTAATAGCTCAACTCTCCTTGGCCCCCAGGAAGCTCGGGGCTCAGCAGCATCCTGGGGCCATAATAATCTCCAGCCCCCACCTGCAGCACTCCTCCTCTTCTAACTTTGTGGAGCTCTCCCATTTTTGCATTAGAACTCACCTCACTTCTCTTGGGGACTAGGGGTGGGTGTACATTCTGAAGAGGAGGAGGCAACCATGAGAGTTGGGCAGAGTGTCCTCGTTTGGCTTAAACCCAGATCTATATGACAAGAGGATGTGAGCACCAAGGATGGGCTCCGAGGTGGTTTGGTGGATGGTCTGCGCCTAAGGAGGATGGCAGTCTCTGTGAATGAGGGAGGGAGCAGGGCTGGGGGAAGCAGGTGAGGGAGGAGGGGAATGGGAAGGTGGGATGGGGGTGAGGCTAGGACAGGGGACATGGGACACAGACCACCTGGGATCCTGGAGTGGGGGATGGGGCTGGGGGAGACACTGTAGGGAGCAAAGGAAGAGAAACAGATCAGAAGGTGCTGGGAGCTGGTCAAAATCCCTCTGGCTGCCTCACAGCCAGAGCTATTGCTATATTTTTAAACCATGTTGGCTTTCATAGTTAAATACTCAGAGGAAACTTTTTATATTTTGTAAAATGGAGAAAAAGAAAAAGTGCAGACAAACCCAAAGAAGAAAAACAAAGTCATCCAGAATCACATTACCCAGGCATAGTAACCATGGGCATTTTGACGCTGATTTTTCTAGTCTTTTTTTCGATGACACACCCTATCATCTGTCTATTTATCTATCTATCTATCTATCATTTATCTATGATTTTTTTTTAAAAAAACCTTCCTTAACATTACAAATATAACATAAGTATTTTCCTAACTATTAAGTACTCTTCCATAATTATATTTTTTACACTTGCAGAGTATTCCATGGTAAGAATTAAAAATAGCTTATTTACCCAATATCATAATTTCGGAACCTGGGGTAATTTCCAACTTTCCCATTTGAACAGCATGAGCGCTCCTGGCGGGCACTGTGTGCCTCCATGGTTGTTTTTCTCAGGGCAAATTCTTAGTAATGGAAATGTAGGCTCAGAACTGTATCTTTCAGGTGGTACCGGGACCTGCCAAACTGTCTTTCAATTACTTTCCATCGTTATAATCAGTGCTTGCCACACACTTTCGCTTCTGCTCCTCATCTGTCCTTGGCTTTCACCAGCTGAGGTTTTCTTGGAGGAGCTGGGCCCCGGGTCAGCCTGGGGAGCATGCCAGGCCAGGCAGGGACCTGTCATGTCCACTGAGCCCAGGGTCTCCAGGGGAATGGGCCAGGACAGAGCTAGGGAAGCTCTTGAAGACCCCTCCCCCATGAGCCTAAACTCTCTTCCCCCCACTGCCCTCCCAGGTGTTATCTCCCCTGGCCAAGAACCTCTTCCACCGGGCCATCTCTGAGAGTGGCGTAGCCTTCACGGGTGACATGGTAAAGACAGACGTGAAGGCCATAACTCAGGTAGGTCCCACCCTGGACAGCCCTTACCTCCTTTCCTCTGCTATCCGGGGGTCCTCAGGAACCTCTATTGCCATGGGCTGCAGCAGCTTGCTCAGAGAAGCACAGGAGAATGGCTGAGCAGGTGTGCAAGGGGACTCCTTTCCCTCCTCATCCCTCACCCCCTTTTTACTGCTGAACCAACTGGGCCAAAGATCAGAAGCAACTTGCCAAAGTCAGCAAGTGAGTAGAGCAGAACTGGGACTCAAGTTCATGAGTCTAGATTGCCAACACGGTTACTGTCCACTGACCACACCCCCTAGGGTGTGCCAAGGCGGGGTGCCAGGCCACGAGTGGGGAGTGGACTTCCCTTGTGCCTCGTCTCTCCGAGGACCTGAGTTTCTGGTGGCCCCCCTGCAGCCTATGGGTCTGGAGTGGTTCTACCCCAGGGGGGCCTTGTGACTGGGGCGGCTTTCTGGAGAATTTATTCGTCGATTTGTTTGTTCACTCCACAAAGAACTTCGGTATAGCCAGACATCTAGCAACCTTATGAGGCTTCCATTCTAATGGAGGAGACAGATTCATGATTAAATATGTAATCACATCATTATAAAATGGCTGTGATGCGCAGTAAGGAGGGGTACTTAATGTCACAACAGAATTCAAAGGAGCATTCAGTCCAGTATGTAGGGGCAATTATCAGGAAAGCCTTCCTGAAGAAAGTGATCAATAAGTTGAGATCACAAGGATGAGCAGTAATTTACTTGGTGAGAAAAGAATGTCCTAAGAAGGAAGAACAATGGGTGCAAATGTCCTGTGGCAGAAGGAAGTATCTTGGGTGAGAAAGAGTGAGTAAGGCTGATGTGACCAGAGTAGAAAGAGCAGAGGGGACCTGGAGTGAGCCGAGGACGAGGACATTGGCAGGGTCCCTGCTGCACAGGACCCTGGGGAGGACTTTGTCTCTATCTGGAGACCGTTAGGAAGAAGGGGCTCTGTGGTGGGGGCAGTGCTCTGCTGACCGGTGCTCGCTGGAGCTGAGGGTGGGGGGAGCACTTGAGTTGGGCTATGAGAGTGGTTTTGTGGGGGCAGCAGCCAGACTTAAAGGGTCTGGTAAGTAGGAGGAAGGAAATGAAGGCACTGAGAATGTTTTTCCCAACTCTTTGGTTGTAAACAACAAAACTCCATTTGACCAGGCTTACGTCAAGAAAGGGGGGATTTATTTAAAGAAAACAGGTGACAGAGATGGGGCTGAATTTCACTGTCAAATAGGAACTAGAAATTGGCAAAATGAAGGGAATTTAAGACTTTTATTCTTTCTCTCGCATGACCCCCTCTTAACGTAGTTCCCTCGCACCTGCCTCCCCCTACCAAGCATTGACTCTGTATCAGACATGCAGCTGGGCTCTGGGGAGCCGCGCACCCTCCCCACGGCCCCGCCACTGTGGGGCCTGCCTTCTTGTATTTCAGCTTCTCCTCTGACCGCGCTGTGCAGTGCTTGCTAGAGGCCAAGTGCTAGTAAGAGGATGAGCTGAGATTTGAAACCAGGCATTGTGATTCCAGATTCCATGCCCTTCTTTAGACATTCAGCTTTGAGACCATTTTGCCCATTTTAAGGGAGACAAGGTAACTGGGGCAGAGGTTGTCAAATTGGCGTGACTGAGACCCAGGACCACACCGGCTGGTCTGGAGAATCTTCTGCTCTCCCCCCGCACTGCCTTGGAGACTGAGGTTGAGCTTGGGATGGGACGCCTCCTCATGGTTGACAGAAGGGACGAGGCTCTTGAATTCTGCTGTCACCTGTGATCTCTGTAGAAAGTCGCTGTCCTTGCTGGGTGTAAAACCATCACCTCAGCTGTCATCGTGCAGTGCCTGCGCCAGAAGTCAGAGGACGAGCTCTTGGAGGTATCACTGAAAATGGTAGGTGCTCCCATTCCTGTGGCCACGCAAGTTCCCCTGCCCTGTGAACTTGGCCCAGGTTTCATCATTTCAGCTGCCTGTTTGTGCCAGAAAGACTGCCTGGGACGGTGCCCTGTCTCTCAAGAGTAATGTCATCCCTAAATCCGAAGGCGGGATTTCTTTTTTTCTTTTTTGTTATGAAATATCTCAAATGTTAGCAAAGTCAAAATCTAACGTGATAATCAATAGTGTAATAGCCACACACACACACACCCTCGCCCCAGCTCTGTCAAAATTTACTGTTTTGTCATTCTTGCTTTCAGAGATATTTTTTAAGAAATTAAACATTATCAATTCCCAGAGGTTAACTACCATCCTGAATTTGGGGAATGAGGATATTAAGAACAAAGATTTTCAGAAAGGCTGTCAAAATTTATCTTGGTTAATTTAGAAACGATCAGTTATAACCTGGTGGTGACCCAATTTTCAGGTTTCCTGAGCCCCTACCTCAGTTGTGATTCCAGGATAACCATCTAGCCAAACATCCACCTGTCCATTCATCATCTTATGTCTATCCATCCACCCACAAATATATCCAGCTCATCAATACCCTCTGTCCATAACTTGCACTTATCTATTATCAGTCATTCAGGTGTCATCTAGCCACCATGTCTCTCACACCATCATTCGTCCCTCTAAAGTCAGTGATCCATCCATCGGGCATATGCTAGTTGTAGCCCATCTATCCACTCATCCATCCAATACACACATACTCCACGTATTGACCAAATCTACCCATTTATCCACCTGTCCATCCACCTACCCACCCACCAGTGTGGTGGGAGTACAGAGAAGAGAATCATTCATTATAGTCAGCAGGGATGCCTCACAGAGAAGGTGACATTTGAGGACAGATGGATGGCTGTGGCATGGGCCGTCACATGCAAGCTACAGCAGGACAGACACCTAGAGAATACAGTCTCTAGGGCCAATGGGAGCTATTCCTTTTTGTTTGGGGAGGTGTGAACGTGAACCTAAGAGTAACCTGAATTTCCGGATTTGCTGCCTGGCCCTGGGGCCACTGAAGACACTCCCATGCAGGCCTCTGAACTTTGCTCTTGTTCCATGGGGTGGATCCAGGATGGCTCTCATTTCTTAGGCTCAACTAAGGTGACCAGTATATTCAAAGAATTAAAACACAGATGTTTTCTGATGCCTGGAAAGAGGCAAATTTATTCCATGTGGCACAAGAGGACCCAGCTTATAAGGTTGCAAGGGGAGATCTGGTGACTTTGGGAAAACCCAGAGAACCTAAGGGGACCATGTTCCCCTTCTGAGCTTTTCTGAGATCATATGGATGTCTTTTCATGTGAACCCACTCTCCCCAGCACACACACACACACCCATACACACCCCACACGCACCTGGCCAGTAGAGCTACAGCCTCTAATGGAGGGACCCTACCGGTTAGCTTCTGCTGCTGGTCCGACCCGTTAGCTACAGTGTAGCATTACAATTGGTGCGGCCTTGGTGAGCTGAGCATACACAATGGGAAGCATGGAGCGGGGTGAATTTCAGTGAGGTTGCGTGAGTTGGGACTTTGTAAATGAAGACGAGGAAACTCTTTGCAAAGTGCCTTGAGCAGAAAAAAAAAGAATGTGTTGTTACAGAATCTTCAGGTGCCTGAAACATTCAGGAGGAGGTGGCTTCAGGCATGGCTGGATCCAGACACCCATATATTATTAAGACTCTGTCTCTACCCTCCATTTTTTTATCTTTCATTGTTGGCTTTGCTCTCAGGCAGGCTTGTCTCCTGGGAGGTTAAAGGTAGCAATAGCGATCTGCACATGCGTCCTGTCTGCTTAGAAACCCCCGTTCTCACTAATTCTAGCAAAAGTGTTGGGGTAAACTCTATTGGCCTGACATTGGCACCATGCCCACCTGTGAACTAATCTCTGAGGTCAGGAAGATGGGGCGCCCCAGGTCTTATATAGATGCCAGGACCCATGGAGTGAGAACACGTCTCAGGGAGGTCCCCCAAAGGAAAGCTGGGGTGTTGTGGCCTGGGGAACAAGAAGGAGAAATGGATAGAGGGCAGAGCAGGCACAAGCAACAGACATCCTCTCCAGAGTCTGTCCCCTCCCCACGCCGAGGCCCTGGGCTGGCGCCCAGAGGAGCCAGTGCCCCACCCGCTTCCTCCGGCCCGTCAGGGTGGCACCGGGAGGGAGAACCTGACACCTTTGGCACAGAGTCGACGAGATCAGCTTCTCTCCCAGGAACCCTTCTCACCCACGTCCTCTGCTTTTGTTTTCACAGAAATTTTTCACACTTGATTTACTGGGAGACCCCAGAGAGGTAAGGACCTTTGGTTTCTTGATTACCGTTTTGAAGCTTGACACCTTTAAGCTCCAGTTAAAGATAATAAGAGAATTCTTCCTGTGGATACATAGTCACCCTTGTGTCTATATTGCTGAGGTCCAGAGAGGGGCACTGACTTGCCTGGGTAACCCAGCCAGGAGGACCAGAGGCAGGACTGGAACCCATTCCATGACTCCCAGTCCAGTGCTCCCAGTCACTGGCCCTGTGTCCCCTGGGCCCAGCCTACACCCTTTCTTGTTTTCATTTCCTGCTCCCAACAATGCCCCGGTGGGAGAAGGCTGGACTAGAAATCCCCACCACAGGGACGTGAGGGTAATGGGGTAAAGTTCTTCAGGAGCCTCTATCGAGGGTTGCCAGATTGTTTGACCATACAGGCTGCACTGTTTGCAGGGTTATCTAGAAAGGGGACTAGGACTCTGTCCTGAGGACCCCACCCTCCTCCCAGCCACGCAGGAAACTCCTGCAGTGCCCTGCCCACCGCCTTCCTCTTCTCCTCCCGCCTCCCACAGGGTCACCAGGTTCCAATGGCATTGCCTCTGCAGCGTCTTACAATGCTGCCCTCTCTGCCTGCTCCTTGGGGATAGTGGCACTTGCCTTAGAAGATGTCTTGAGGAGTAAACGACATTTATTCAGCTGTTCAGCAAAGATTCCATTAGCCTGTACTATGTGCCCAGGGCCTGAGTTTTGAGCGGGGGAATGCACCAGCGAAAACAGACACAATCCCCTGCCCTCTTGATGTGAGGAGAGAGCACAGTAAACCAATAAAATGTGCAGGGTGTTTGATGATGGTCTGCGATACAGAGAAAAAGAACGTGAGAAATGAGGACAGCATTTGCCAGTGCTTCGAGCTTACAGAGCTGGGTCTGGGAAATGACTGATTGAGAGGGTGACAGGAGAGCCAGGTTTTTGAGGAAGAGAGGGGCCGGCTGTCAGGAAAAGGGGAGGCAGAGGGAGCCGCAGCTGCAAAGGCCCTGGGGCAGGAGGCCAGTGTGGCTGGAGTAGAAGGAGTGAGGGGACAGAGCAGGCTGCGGCTGAAGGGAATGCGGGGTGGGGACGTGGTCACTTACCGGGCTCGGATTGTGGTTCCAAGTGAGATGGAATGTCTTGGGCGATTTTTGGACAGAGGAGTGATGTGACCTTAGATTTAACAAAGGGGCTCTTGACTGCTAAGTTGAAATGGACAGCAGAGAGAGGACGGGGGAGACTCAGGGACACCATCTGGAGGTCCCTGTGCTGCCCAGGTCAGATGGGGCCCTCGCCGTCTCTCCGGGACTTCTACTCCCTTCCCCTCTCCCACTTTCCCTCCCCACCTCCCACTGCCATGCCTCCCCCTACAGCAGCACCCCAGGTCAGCGCAAGCCACCCCCTTCTTTATTGCACAAATCTCATCTCCGTGGAGTTATTCCTTCAAAATACATCTGAGTGCCTGCTATGTGCCAGGCATTGTGCAAAAATGGGCTGCCTCCCCGAACCTCTCTCTGGTCTCTGCCCCCCAGCAGTCCTCCAAGTCCAGGACTCGAGGCTTGAGGTCCCTTTGTCCCTGTGGTTCCCACTGTTTGGAAATTCCCACCCCTTTCTTCCTTCACCTGCTGATGCAGCCCCATCCCCAGAACCTGCTGCGGAGGTTTGGCTTCCACAGATCTGCCCTGTGTCTTCCTTCCAGCAAGTGTCGCTCCACTTGCTGGCTTCTCCAGCGCCTTCTGGGGAGGCGTGGTGGCTCCCACGTCCCTCTCAATTGTTAGTTGTATTGGATTAGGACCTGGCCCTTGTCCCACTGGGTCAGGTGCACGTGACGAGACTTCTCCTGCGGGCTGGGCCACTAGAGCTGGCCCTCATTCATCAGCCCTCGCAGGACAGACGTAGGTCCTGGGGACCACAGGGTCTCAAGTACCAAGGACTGTGCAGGCCCACCTGCCAGCAGGGAGGGAAATGGGGCACACAGGGCTGGTGTCCATGTGCGGGGTCTGTGATGACACTGCCCATGAGCATATCTAATGCTTATTGAGCCCTTTCCATGTACCAAGTGCTGTGCTGAGCATTCCACACGTCTTCAGTCATTTAATCTCCACAACAAATCTCTTATAGATGAGGAAACTGAGGCATTATGGGTGGAATTACTTCCCCAAGTTACCAGTTAGTAAGTGGCAAAGCCAGGTTTCAAATCCAGATTTGTGACCGGGGGCTTGCAGGAACCTCACCCTGTATTTCCTCTGGGAGCGGTGGCTCAGCACTCACCGGTTCGGAGCCTCCAGTGACTATAGAATGTAACCACTGTGGATAAAGGGAATTGAATGTAGTGAGAGATACATGTAGATATATATACACTTCCAATTGAAATATATATAACATGTTCATAACTTATGTAAAATATAAATATTAATATTTTTTATATATTTCAATCTGAGGGAGATTTCCCCACCTCCTGTCCACTGCAATCCCTTACTAGTTCTGCCCTCTGGGGTCCCAACTTCGTCCCATTGTTAGGACCTGGAGTTGTGTGGCCACTGCCCGTGGCACACAGGGGTGTGGTGCTGGCCTCGTGCTCAGACAGGCTGAGAGGGGGACACGGACACGGGGTGACGTGGACAGGGGCTGCACAGACACTGCTCTGCTCTCTTCCCCAGAGCCAGTTCTTCCTGCCCACGGTGGTGGATGGGGTGCTGCTGCCAAAGACGCCTGAAGCGATTATGGCTGAAAAGCTGTTCAACCCCGTCCCGTACATGGTTGGATTCAACAAGCAAGAATTTGGCTGGGCCATCCCAACGGTGAGCATGTGTGGGCCTCTCCACTCGCCTCCACGCCCATCACGTCAGCCCTCCATCTTGGGTCTCAGGACTTCCTCCTGCTCCAGAACCCCTCTGTGTCCCAGGCAGCTGTCCCCTTCTCACAGGTTGACATTTCCGTGGAAACCTTCCCCGGGATGGCCCAGCTGGCACCTGGGTGGTGAAGTCTGGGACCCTTTTCCAAACTGTCTGGTTGCCCCTAATCCAAGAACTCTGAAGTGTAGATGCTGGGAGGGCTGGTGGAGAGACTTGTTGTGCAGGTGAGGAAACTGAGGCCTGGGGATGGGAAGGAGCTCGGGAGTAAAGGGAGTGAGGCCCGGGGCCCTGCAGCCTCTGCCCTCAGGCTTCACAGTTTCTGCATAAATCCCCGTGCGTGCTTGACGATATAATGAGGAAGATTCAGAGGAGCTGGCTTCCTCTTGCGGTGAAACTGACTTTTTAAAAAAATTTTACTTATTTATTTTTAGACAGAGAGGGAGGGAGAAAGAGAGGGAGAGAAACATCCATGTGTGGTTGCCTCTCGTGCGCCCCCTACTGGGGACCTGGCCTGCAATCCATGTATGTGCCTTGCCTGGGAATCAAACCGAGGACCCTTTGGTTCGCAGACCGGCGCTCAATCCACTGAGCTATACCATCCAGGGCAAAACTGACTTCTAAAAGTCAGGTAGGGCTTTCCCTTCTGTCAAACATAAACGAAGGCAGACACAAGTTATACCCCTGCAGTGGGGACAAGATCCAGTGTGAACTCACCTCAAACCCTGAAACAAAAGGTGGAGCCCTGTGAAGGCTGGCTGTGCAGGGGGTTTTCCACGTGCCCAGGCCACCTGGGCTTACCTCCTGTGTGCGCGTGTCAGGAGACCACAGTGCAGGTCGCAGCGAGGTGCCTGTTGAGGCCAGGCCGTTCTCCTCCCACAAGAACCGGGGGCAGAAAGCCAGACTTATCCCCAGAATATTTGCACTGCAGCGGCGTAGCTCTCAGGTCCTTGAGCAAGCAGTTTGGGCGGTAGATTTACATCTTCAAGGGAAGAGTGGGATTCATCATTGCAAATGGCTGTAAGAGGGACTTCAGGGACCTATCTCCCTGTCACGAGGCTTTAGCTGGAACAAACAATGAATTCTCCGGACCGCACAGAGCTTTCCTGGGGGGCTGGGGTCTGTCATCCCAGGGCCCCGGCCCAAGCTGCCAGGAGCCGTGTCAGAATTTGGTCCAGGCTCTCAGTGCAGACATTTGCATGGGATCATTGTGTACAGAGCTCTTCTGCAGTTCTCACTTGAGAACGGTTTCAAAGGTTTACCCTGAGGGACCAAAGCCATTCTGGCAGGATTTGGGGCTTCCTGGGTCATCAAGGATGGGTGGGGTATTTGAGAGGTCTGTGTCCTCTGCCCCAGAGCTCTGACCTTCAACCCTAGCTTGCATTATATTCCAGAGGGCTGGGACAGCTTCTCTCAACATTTCCTTTATCTTCTTTGCTCTCCCTGAGTTTCTGGATATAAGTCCATTTCCTGCTTTGGTTTTGTCCAACTCACGAAAGACCTTGCCCATCAAGACATGACAAGACCTCCAGCCTGCATTGGTTTGGTTGGCTGGTCAGTTTGGCTCTTCCTGCTCCTCCCCAATGATTCACAAATGCTACACTATTGTTTTAACAGGTGATGGGTTACTCGGTCTCTGAAGGCAGGCTGGACCAGGAGGCGGCCACGTCACTCTTGTGGAAGTTCTACCCCATCACTGTAAGGGTCTAGAGAATCCTGGGAACTGGTTGAGACCCAAGGAGGGACAGGGGATTGATTGCCCCAGATCACTGAGCAGTTGAATGGCAGAATGGAGACTGGGGCCAGAGGCTTTCCACCTTGCCACTGGGGGAGAGGAAGGGGGTGCTATCAAGTGCACAGGACTTGAGAGCTTCACCCTAAACATAAGCCTTCCTCACTGGCTGGAGGAACCGTGTCACTTAACGGGTGTGGGGGGGATGGTCACTTTCATTCTTGATCCATTGCAGGGGATCCCTGAGGAGCTGGCTCCAGCCGCCATTGAGAAGTATTTGGGAGGGACAGATGACCCTGTCAAAAGGAAAGATCTGTTCTTAGACTTGTTGGGAGATGTGGTATTTTGTGTCCCAACTGTGATTATGGCCCGTCACAACAGAGGTGAGTCCCAGAGATTGGGCAGGAAGGGACACCAACCCCACCGCCTTCACTGTCTGTCTTGCCCGGCACCCCCTGCCTCCCTCCCCCCGCCGCATAGACGTGTATGTGCAAACTGCTGAAGGTCAGTCCTCCTAGGCCGATTTCATATGGCTTGGGGGGCAGGGCACTGTCCTATTTTGGTTTCTGCCAGAAGCAAACTCTAAGAAAAGGACTGAAATTTAACTAGTGTGTTTGGAGGAGGCCCCAGAAACCACCAGTGGTGGAGCGGAGACGTGATGTGGGAAGAGAGGTAACCATGGTGCCGCACAGCTAAGCATCCACTGTGGATGCCTGGAGCGGGGGTGCTCTGGGAATCCAACAGAAGACACGTCCCAGGGTTATCCTGGCCACAAGGGAGCTGGGGTCCTTATCCTCCCCCGCCATGAGTCTGGCTCAAACCCGTTCCCAAGAGGGTGCTAACGCCCAGGAGCTCTGACCTACTGCAGTTATGGACAGAGTGGTCTCCGCTGGCCAAAGACCTCGGGCAAGGAGCTGCAGATGCTGGCGGGGAAGTAAGGCTGGCATGCCCAGCAGCGGGGATGTGGGGACCTACTGACAGCCTCTGCCCCAGGGGCTCCTCACCTGAAGTTATGGGGTCTGTGGGGCTAGCGGGCTAACCTTGGAAGATGTGCCTTGGAAGGTCTCCAAGGTCAGAGCCAAGTGAAAACTGGTTTGTTAACCCGTAGAGCCGGGGAAAGAGTGAAACCAAGCACAGGCTCAGAGGGGTTGTCCGGGACCAAGCAAGCCAAAAGGGGTGAACGGCGGGAGGTGTCGGGGCAGGTGGTCCAGAGAATGTCCACGTCCATGGTCGACCTTACCTCGGGGCCTTCCGACAGCAACCCTAGGCTAAGTGGGCAGATCCGGCCTGAGGCCAGGGATGGACGAGCTCACAGGGAGAGGAGGTGACCTTCAGGTGCCTTCCTCTTCCAGGAGGCCCCCCCGCCTAGCACCTAGTCTGCAAGCCAGGACCTGGTGCTCTGGTCTGTACCCCTTCCTCTGATGGTGCTGGGAGGCCTGTAAACTTTGCACACATGAGAGAAATGAGCCATAGCTGGCCCACCGTGCTTCCCAGCACCCGGTGCGGCACAGCGCCCTCTGGCGCCTGCTTCCTCCTCCCCAAGGTCCTGAGGGAAGGGGGCAAAGCTGCTCTTTCATAGATCTGGTCTCGCCTCCTGTTTCATACCTAATCGGCGGTGTCCCCTTGTGCATTATTTGGTGGTCACCAAAAACACAACCTGGACCTGTGTTTTGTTTACCTGACTTCTCTTGACTTTAAGTTTAGGGGGGTTTTTTTGGCCAGGACTACACAGATTTTTATGAATGTTATTCTTTCATTCTTGTCTTTGTCTCACTTTCTTTTGGATAAACTTCTGAATATAAAATTCATACCTTTCAGCTGTAGAAAGTTTTGAAAATATGGGAGCATGTAAAGAAGAGATGAGATATCAGCCATAATTCCTTTCCCTAGAAGTATCTGCTATACACTTTCGATATTTTCTTCTTATAATCTTTTCACATTTTACCTATAGTTTAAAAATTAATTTCATATTGCTTTTGTTCCTAGAACACTATGTTGCAGGCATTTCCTCTGTGACAATAAAAAATCATCAAAATATCCATTATTCATGGATTAAAATTTACTTTAGTATTTCTGTCTCAGATATTTAGGCTGCTTGCTTTTATTTTGATGCTACAAAAAAAAACACAACCAAATTTTGCTTAGTTGTATGTGCATAAATCTTTAACCAAGTCTCTAATAATTTTCTGAGGATCGGTTATTAGAGATGAAATTAACTAATCTGGACCACAGACTGTGATGTTGGCTTTTAGTGTATAAGAGTGTGAATTTAAGTCTCTCACTTGATATACTAAGATAAAGAATAAAAAGAATTTTGCCAATTTTATAAGCTCTTTCTCACCCCCCAGAAGAACATCACACTATTACAATTTGCATGTTTT
The DNA here is from genome assembly GCA_004026545.1 of Mormoops blainvillei. Taxonomy (NCBI): domain Eukaryota; kingdom Metazoa; phylum Chordata; class Mammalia; order Chiroptera; family Mormoopidae; genus Mormoops; species Mormoops blainvillei. The sequence goes on along the minus strand of PVJD01003412.1, from coordinate 113,305 downwards.
TGTTATTATCGCTTTCCTTCTCTTCTCGTTCCGAATTGTTATCCAGGTCTGTGCCCTGCTTTCCTTTGAAGACTTGTGTTGCAGCTGCAGGGGTTCGATAAGTCTCAAAGGGCTAGGTGGGGGTGAAGAAGAAGGGTCATAATAATAATATAGTCATCATCATGTTTAGGGTAAAAATAAGTTTTCTTATTCACAAAAGTTCTTTCCTTATGGTTGGGTCCTGAGTTCGTTTCTTTCTTTCTTTTTGTCCCCAAGATTGTATTTATTTATTTTCAGAGAGAGGAGAAGGGAGGGAGGAGAGGAAAAGAAACATCGATTGGTTGCCTCTCACGTGCCCCACTCTGGGGACCTCGCCCACAGCCCAGGCATGTGCCCTGATAGGGAATCGAACTGGCGACCTTTAGGTCCGCAGGCCAGCGCTCCATCCACTGAGTCACGCCAGCCAGGGCCTGAGTTCCTTTCTAAAACTGCTGAGTGGCAGAGGCAAGGTTAAACCTGACCCTGAGGAAGCTATTTAACAAGGAGATTATGGAACCACAGAAGGATTGCTTCTTCCAGACAGCACCTCTTGTTACACCAAGGGGGCAATGATGAGGGGGGAGGGAGGCAATTAAATAAATGAGTCTACAGCCTCCAGTTGGGATACAGAATAATTTTGTGGGTGAGTATTGAATGATGTAAGAAATTATTACAGCCGTTACAAGATAACATACCCAATAATACCCCAATTTGACTTAAAAAGAAGGGATGTGTGCGCAAATATTAACAGTGCTCTCTCTGAGTGGTGGGATAAGTGATTTTTTTCTGTTCATTTTCCTTTCTTCAGCATTTAAAAAATTTTTACTGTCCCCAAGGGGTACCTGTTGAGCTGCACGTATCCTTCAGATGAATGAAAAGTAGTCTGTTATCAATGAACTATAGTAAACTATATGCATACAGATGCTCTTGTGTGAATGCATCAGTAGGCAAAGGGGTTCATGTGAATTGACTCAGTGCTCCTACAATGACAGTCATTTTGAATGGATTTACCCAAGGTTTCAACATTCATTCATTCATTCATTCAACCATTCATTCATTCAGTAAACAACTACCTGGCTCAAATGTGTTCTGCTTACACCAACTATTCACCCTTAATCAACTCTTGGACCTTTCCAGAAACTCTGCTTCTCCGCTACGCTGATAGTTCCTGTGCAGGGACACTGTCCTGCACACAGCCGGCACTCACAATGGACGGCTACTGTTAACATGGCCGTTTTGTGCTCAGGACCCAGGGGTGCCACTAATGCCCAGTGCTCAGGGTTCCCGGAGACCTCAGTACCATCCAGGTGCGCACCCGTTAAGGTGAACCGTGCATCAATTGTGTGTCTTCTCAGATGCCGGAGTCCCCACCTACGTGTATGAGTTTCAGTACCGCCCGAGCTTCTCGTCAGATATGAAACCCAAGACGGTGATCGGGGACCATGGCGATGAGATCTTCTCTGTCTTCGGGGCTCCGCTCTTAAAAGGTGATGGCCGTACAGGCCTGGAGTTGGGAGGTCTGGGGCCAGTCGCTCCTCCCCTCTAGGCCTTAGCTTCCCGAATTAACCATAACAGGCTGAACCACAAAGGCCCCGCCTCTCCCATGCTCTGACTTGCGTGTTGGAGCATGTGCATGTGTGTGAGTGTGTGTGTGCGTGTGCTCTTATTCCTGGTAGTGCTGAGACGCCAGACCTGGACGTCAATAAGGCAGGGCCCTGCTCAAGGACTGGAATGTCACCTGTTGCTTCCCACTCACAAGAGGATGTCAGAATGAATGTAAGAGTAGGGTTAGAACTGGTGTTAACTGTGAATCTGGGCTAATGTATATCTACCCAACCATCTATCCATCATCTAAAACTCATATTTTAAAAAAAGTTAACATACAGGGTCCTGCAGAAGTAACACCTGCTTGAGTGTGGTTGGTAGTGTAATAATATGGGTGTAATAATTTAGTTTTAATTAGAACATTTTATCTAAAATGTCATATGGTGTGCTTGAGTGTGATGTTGTTATGTTACAAAACTACATGCTTATGATTTGGTAATAAAAGATTTTGCAATAAAATAGGCATTATTTGTGCCGGACCCTGTATTTAGGAATATGATATTTTAAAGACAACCTTTCACAAATGTCTTCAATACCTTATCTATCAGCAGTTGCAGACAACTTGTGTGTGACCCACCTCAGGGGTATTGGGGACACACCCGTGCTGTACCCTGATTGGAAGACTCCTTAAGTTCATTGTTATTTTTTAGATTCTATGAAAATGTGGGTGAGTGATAGAGATTGAAAACACACCCATCCAAGGACAATCCTGTGAGGCGGGGTGGTTTTAGCGGAAACCCTGGGGTGTGACATTGTGACTCTGAAGCGGGGGATGGGACAGGTGAGCACGAAACACGAAGGCATCAGCTCATGCATCGACTACAGCCCTTTGCTGAGTCCTACATCAGTAACTCTCCAGCTGAAAGAGCACGTAAAATACCCAGGGTCTTCTTAAAATTTTGCTCCTGACTCTGTGGGTCTGGAGGAAGGGCTCAGATTCTGAATTTTTAACGAGCACCAAGTGGCGTGGCTGCTGCTGGTCCGTGAACACACTTTGAGTAACAAGGGCTTCTCCTCCTCGTTTCTCCAGGGGGCACCTCAGAAGAAGAGATTCAACTCAGCAAGATGGTAATGAAGTTCTGGGCCAACTTCGCCCGGAGCGGGTGAGCAAAGCTGGAGCAGGGCTGGGGTGCGGCAGGATGAATCTGCTGGGAGAGGGCGCTTGCGACACTCACTGGTCCAGCTCCTGGCTGAGTCCTCTGATGTGAGAGCTGTCTGCAAAGGGCCAGGCTGCCAGGAGATGGCGAGGCCCCTGCCTCTGGGGGTGCATGAGCCTTTTGGGGGAGATGAAGCTGGGAGGGGCCCTGAAAATCTCTGAGAGTAGGTTTGGAGCATTTCTATTTGATTTTTTTCTGTTCCCAGGAACCCCAACGGGGAGGGGCTGCCCCACTGGCCTGCATATGACCAGAAGGAAGGGTACCTGCAGATTGGCGCCACCACCCGGGCAGCCCAGAAGCCAAAAGACAAGGAAGTGGCTTTCTGGACCGAGCTGTTTGCCAAGGGTGCAGCCAAGAAGCCACCCCAAACAGAACACGTTGAGTTGTGAGCCCGAGGCCCAGCCGGCCTCAGGGACCTGGGGCTACTTAGAAGAGTCATTCTACAGGAAGGCGTTTGTGGGCCCCAGTGGTAGTTACTGTCTGGTGGGAGTGGGCAGGGGATACAGATGGGGTTTTTATACCTGGGGCCTCGATTTTGGAAATAATACTCTTTTGGTGACCAAGTCAGTGTCTGTGTCTTGGGCTGGAGACGAACCCATCCTCCTTAGAAGGAGGAGGATGAAGGGGGGAGGGTGCGCCATGGGCAGAAAGTGCCTCTGACGGGGTAGTTGGCACATTCACACTGTCTTTCCTCAAGGGCTTCTCTTCTCAGCACCGTGGCCTGCCGCAAGGAGGAAGCCCACAGGCAGAGTTGCAGGTGCCTGTAGAGAAGTGTCCAACTTGCGGCCCAACACAAAATCCTGTTTACTTAAAACATGAAATCTTTTTGTGATTACATGTTGCAATGTACTTAATGTGTGGCCCAAGATAACTCTTCTTCCAGTGTGACCTACAGATGCCAAAAGGTTGGACACCCCTGCAGAGAGAAGCCACTAGTGTGTGGGGGAGCCGTGAGCCTGGGGGGGGGCCACCAGCTGAGCATTGGTAGTGTCCACTAATGGATCCAAGCTGGAAGGGCACCTGGTCACCCCTACATATGGACATAGGCAGGCCCAGGGACCACAAGGAATTGGCTCCAAGTCACTCAGAGGTTATTGGTCCAACTGCTGGAGCCAACCGGAGGCTTCCTAACCCCTAAGATAGGGGTTTTTCTACTGGATCGCTTGGCCACCCCCAGACTGAACCCTTCCATGCAGGAATGTGAACGTCCCCTTGGCCACACCCTCTGCTACCTGACTCTCTTCATCTGTCCACGGCTGCTCCCCACACCCCCAGCTCCAGGGCACGAAACCAGTCTTTCAAAGGCATGTTCTCATTCTGGCAGCCGTGAGAAGCCTGAGGCTTGGAGTAGGGGAGTGGGAGAAGAGATGGTGCCTTTCGAGAACTCTCCACCCGGGGGTACCTATCACACACAGCCCCTCGCCGACAGGTACAGCATGCTCACAGCCTACATTTCCTCTGACTCCTGACAAGCCCGGAGCAGGGCGGTGGTTATTTTTATCAGGTGGAGGCTTCACGGGCGGGAGGAGTGCCCTGGCAAGGACGCACAGCTGGTGCAGCCCCGCAGACGCACGGGAACCCGTGCTGGTTTTCAGATCCTGGTGTCCGGAGCAATTCAGTGCTGGTGGTGTGCACGTGTGCATGGGCATCGGGACTGAAGAAGGAAGGAGAGTTTGCTCGGGACCAGAGGCTCTGGGCTCCTTAGGGGCAGGACCAAGGTCACGTTCATTTTCATGGTCCCCCAGCGGGGGTTTGGCAATGAGACTAGGTACGTGGATGGACAGATGGCTGGCCAGATGCATCTTGACAAGGTGGAGGTGGACAGCAGCCTTTGGTGATCTGGTGACTAGACCTTTGAATGCTAACAGTAATAGTAACTGAAATTTTGTATCTTCGTAAGAAAGTATTTTACATATTAATTCTAATAATCTTCACAGCAACCCTTGGAGGTACATACTTGGTATCAGCCCTATGAAGGCTAACACAAGGCCCAAGAAAACTTAAGTAGTAAGTGACAGATAAGACCAGCTACATAATTTTCTGTGCAAAAATAAAACCACACACACACAAAAAAACATCCAAAAAAAACCCCCTTATTTAAAAAATTAGTAAGAAGATGACCTGGCTGGTGTGGCTCAGTGGATTGAGTGCCAGCCCGTGAAGCAAGGGGTTGCCGGTTCAATCCCGAGTCAGGGCACATGTCCGGGTTGCGGGCCAGGTCACCAGTAGGGGTCGCATGAGAGGAAGCCCCACATTGATGTTTCTCTCCCTCATTCTCCTGCCCTTCCCCTCTAAAAATAAATAAAGTCTTTTTAAAAAATGGCCACAGTAGGGCATTAAAGCAACCGAGGAGCCTGGAGCTCTGGCGACAGAGCTGGGATAGAGGAATCTGGGCAGCCTGCTCTGGAGCCTGGGTCCTTAAGTGCAAAGCAATCTGTCCTTCCGGCTCTGGACGTAATTCAATACTCCTTAGCTGAGCTTGTCCTGCTCGCTGACTTCATCTCCCAACGCTGGCCAGAGGCACCCATGTGGTAGAGGGTGGTTCTCTGCTGCCCTCTTGTGGGCAGCGTCCTCATAGCCACACCTGCTTCGGGGATGGAGCCTGGCAGCAGGCCCAGACCAAGACTCCCAGGGAAGTTTCCAAATAGCAGTGGATTGGTCTGGGCCGATACGTGCAGGAACAGCATTCGGACAGGTTTCTTGCAGATTCTAGCGTTGTAACCATGCAGAGGTAGAGGGGCTGCTTGAGTGGGAACTTCCCAAATCTTATTTCTTCTTCAAGCTGAGATTAAGTGCCTTTGGGTCCACGTAGCCTCCCCGGCCTCCAAGATGGAAACTCGTCCCGCCCCTGGCACCTGGGAAGTCTTCATAGCATTTCTCTGCAAAGGCTCTGCCCTTTGCCTGTTCCCTGGGCTGTTCTGAGACTCCTAACTAGTCTCCCTGCCTATATTCTTCACCCTCCTATACGTGCCGTTTGCCACGTGATTTCTGCGCTCCACACATTCAGAGTCTGGGCTGGCCTCTTGACTTGCTCCAACACTAAATTGTGACAGGAGTGATGTGTGCCAGCTCTCAGCTCCCTCTTTCGGCGAAGTGGGGAGGTTTCAAATAGGCTCTAAGACCCGTAGACCTGGCTTCCGGCCTCTGCCTGGCAGAAGTGTGCGTTGGTGCCACCTGGTGGCCAGAGTCCAGATTCTCTTTTGATCCTCTGCTTCCATTGATTACTAAGGCGTTCTGTCAGCCCAGGGGAGGAGGGAAGCGGCCCCCTGCGGCGGCAGATAGACCGCTTGCTTAGCGGGCATATCTACCTGCTCCACCAGCTCAGAGACGCCTCTGTGAATACTCACTCCACGTCTGTCTGTCCTCACCGTGCTACACCTGAGTCCTTCATGTGAGCCCATAGGACGGGGAAGCCCTTGTCTATGGCCACTCAGGCCACAGTGCTTTCCACAGAAACCCTGTTGTCAGCTGTTGATGGAATCCGGAGAGGAAGCCACAGGGAGGGAGGCAATGACACGTGTCCTCCCACTGCGCACTTCCCACGACGACCTGGATTCTGTCCAAGGAAGCAACGTTCCTGGGAACAGACTGGAGGTCGTCAGGTTACATGGACCCGGGCAACAAGATGTAGGCAGATGTCTGGGTGGGGTCCTGAGAAAGCTGTTTTTTTCCACTTCCTCCTTTCTCTCCATTTCTGTTCTTCCTGCTGGAAAGGCGGGCAGGGCATCTGCAGGTGGGTTAGGCATCGCCTCTCTGTGAGGAGAGAACCACATGCTGTGGATGGTGGGACAGAAAACTGGGGCAGAAAGATGGCATATCGGAGTGGTTAAGGGCACAGACTGGAACCAGACTTGCTGGGTTCGAATCCCAGTCTCACCAACTTGTACGTTATTCCACCTCCTTGAGTCTGTTTCCCCAGCTGTAAAGGGCGTAATAATGCTGCCTTAGGGGCTTCTTAGGGGAACACAGAGAGAGGAGATTTGTGAAGCTCTCGGAAGACGAACTGGTCTGGGAGAAGCCCACGTGTCTGCTGCTTACAGGCCCGCTCTGCGTGCTGGCCTTGTCCAAGGTGCTGACGCTCCTGAGGCCTCAGTCCTGGGACCTGGCTTTGCGAGCCCGGCATGGATGGCCCCATTCTCTCTGTGAACAAAGCCAGGAGCTCCTTGCACCATGCTTCCCTCCCGATTCCAAAACTCTAGTGGGGTCTCTGTGAATTGAATTGTCTAGCTAATCGCACTAACCCTTTCTCTGACGCTCCGCAGTTGTGCAGATCATTTGAAATGTCAGCGCTGCCCTGTCCATACTCGTCTCTGAAGCCCGGCCCTCCCCCTTCTCTCCACTGATAGGGTTTTGTTACTATCGAGTGACTGGAGACAGGGGTCAGGGTTCAGTGGCAACCCCCGGGGATCTGGGGGAGCTGTGGTGCAAGAGCAGAAATTTAGAGGAACCTGGAAATGAGCTTTGGGGTGGGCAGCAGGCAGCAGCCTTGTATGCCAGGCCCACTGTGGCCATGGGCTGGGCTTCAGGCCTCTCCCCTTCTGTGGCCGAGTCTGCCCGTCCGAGCTTGGGATCCTGGAGCAGGTAGAGCCTGAGGCCACGTGGGGCATGGGGAATGCCCTCTCTCTAAAGCCGCGCTATGCAGCAGAAATAATGGACCTGTGGCTCTGCGGTATGCCCAGGCCATGGCCCTTGCTGGGGTCGTCTTTGGGGACAGAGATAATCTTTCCAGATTTCCTGAAAGCCAACCCCTTGCCTTTATGCCCTGCTAGTCTGGCCCAGGTCAGCCCCTCCCAGGCCCGAGGCTGACCCACAGGACACCAGAAGCCAGTTAGTTGCCAGCTCTTTCAGAAGTTTCCATCCCCACATTCTTTCTCCTTCTCCTCTGGGTCACAGCTGAGGTCAGGGCCTGCGTGAGACGTAGCCCAGCTGGAGAAGCATGTCCCTCCCTAACAGCCTAACGGGGCCGACAGCAGAGGGCGTGTGGGGTGGCTGCGTCCTGCTGGAGGTTAGCTGCCGCCGGGCAAGGCCCCAGGAGGCCCATGTTCCCCGGAGCTTGAACCGCCTGCTGAAGTGTCACGGGCACTCAGGTCTGGGGAGACTCGGAGTTGGCTGCTCAGATCCAAAGTCAAACCTCAGGGACACCATCCTAAGGACGGGACAAGGGGGCAGAGATGCTGTTTCAGTGACATGAAAACACAGTAGTAGCTGGGCTGCCTCTGAAGTTGGGAGAAGTGGGTACAAGGGACAGGAAACAGACACTCATGGCGTAGCTGACACGTGCTACACACTCACTAATGAGCTGTGTAAGCTGGCATTATTCTAAAGACAATATTCACAGTTCACCCTCCCCACGCCCCCACGAGGCGGTCCCTGTGGCCTCTCCAACATAGCAGTGGTCCCAAGGCAGGTCAGTACCCTGCCCAAGTTTTCACCGCGTGAGCAATGGAACCAGGCTGTCGATCCAGGCACCGTGGCCCCAGAGAGGCTGTTCTCAGTGCCCTGTGCCTGACACTCATGATTATGCTCTCGCGTGATCTCATCTCCACCCCTCAGAAGTAAGAAGGCACCAGAGGTTTCCTGTAACTTTCTCCGAGATGCCACAGCAGCTAGTGGTGGAACTGGGGTTCAAAGCCAGGTCTAGTCTGACTCCAAACCCTTTGTTCTTTCCACCGAACTGGGGCAAACTACAGCTCGAAGCCCCTGCCAGCCTCCCAGCTGCCTTCACGCCACAGCAGTGGAAAGTCCGTGGTGGGGACAGAGACTACACAGAGCGCGTTCACCAAACCCTGCACGGAAACTGCAGGGTAAACAACAGGCAGCGACTCCCCGCCCCCACCCCACCCCCCAGAGGCAGCCATTCACATCTGAGTGTGAACTGGTCAGTCCTAGGCTGTGCTAGCCCCCTGAGAGTATCTCAGAGAACCAGTGACATGAGGGACTTTGCAGAATCACCTAATCCAACCCTCTCATTCTAGCGACAGGGAAACCAAGGTTTAATGACACCTTTTCCAATGTGACTCGGGCACGACATCAAAATAAGCTGGTGCCAGGTGGGCTCTGAGGGTCCAAAACCCTGTCCCATAGCCCTGACTCCTAGCGGCATCCACCCACCCGGACCCACCTCAACTGTTCTGTTGGAGGCTATAACGGAAAGTGACCTTCCCGGTCCCCTGCAATAAGCCCTCAGTTGATGTCCCCGTCTTCAGAGCTTTGCTGTCCTCTCTGATGGCTCTGGGGCACCTGTCAGGGCCCACCTCATCTCCGTGGACTGAGTCCCTCAGTGGCTCTGTGACCCTGGGTGGGTCACTTCTCAACCCCAGCCCTCAATTTCCTCATCTGTCCAGTGGGCAAATTGTTCTTGGGGCTGCCTCACATGCAGGACAATTGTCAGGAAAACAAACGACAGATTCGATGTGGGTGGATTAGAATGACAAGTCCGTGTAATGCGGGGTGATGGAGACATTCAGCCCTAGAGATGAGAAAGCAGAAGTGGAGGACGAACCTGGTGTCACCGGGTCTCCACTTTCCACTTAAGTATAAATGTATCCATCTCAGAGCGAGGGTCACACATTTAAATGCCATCAGTCTCCTCATGGGCTAGAAAATAAAAGTTATTTAAGTGAGAGGCGGGCCCCTCTGACCAGAAGCTCTTCTGCACTAGCTGGGGGCTCCTCATAGACAAAACTACGTAATTTGTAGCATCGTTACCTTCATGGCAGAAAGAACTCCACCACCAGACACGTGGCATAGGAATAGCCTTTGTTATTCTGTGTGGTTACATTTCTACAAAGAGAACAGCTTGTAAAATAAACCCACACTAAATGGGGAGATCTGCATGACACTGGAACAGTCCCTGGCACAGAGTGGGCACTGAGGCAACAGTCCTTGTTTACACAGAAGTGGGGAACAGAGGGATGAGGGGGGCACCCCAAGAGCAAGTTCACGTGCACCGGTCGTTTGGTGACTTCCTGATGGCACAATAGCCCAGCGGCGTATCCAAAGCCTGTGGATCCTGGGACTTCTAGGGTCATGCCAACAGGTTTCCTTCAAAATCCTCAGAACGGAAGGGTAGGATTTTACTTTTTAAATGCCAAGGGTTTCTAGCATCCGTTGAAGATGTGTTGGAGAAAGTACTGAATGTCAAAGAAAAAAATAATCAAAAGTTCTGGAGGCCAGAAATTTGACATTTCTCTGTTCCACAGGTTATTTATTAGTCACCAGATCATTGTAGAAAGTCCTATCATAAATGATGCTCTTCCTTCATTGTAAATTTAGCACAAGAACATTGTCAGGCAGACACGCCATTTTTTAACTGGGTAGGACCTCTGACTACCTGATCCAACTCCGCTTTTACAGGTAGAGAATGTCGAAGTTCAGAGAGACAGATGAAGCCACTCTCCCCAGGAACCCAGCCAGGCAGCTGCAATGCCAAACGCGGTGCCGTTCCCACCACACCGCCCTCCCTCTCTGTCCCTCCCAGTTCCCTGGCGTTCAAAGGCAACACCTGGCTTCTTTACTAAGAAATGACTTCTTTGGTAAGAAGGGTTCAGTCTCATGTAACCAGGGCTGCAGAGCAGATCATACGCAAAGAGACTGGCTCCCGCCTGAGTGGGAGCCCCCTCGGAGAATAAAGGCAGCTTTGGGGATCTTTATTTAGCAGGATATTCAGCAAGAGTCGGCCACCCCTTTCTCCTTGGTGTCGTCTGCATCCAAATGAAGACCAGTCACAGGTGGATGTTAACGAGCTAGATGTTGAGTAGATGCTAACATGGCTGTCTTAAACAAACGTTGTACGTTTATGGAAAATAATTCTTTTAAAATCTTGTAAAACATCCAAAGTGTCATATACAGTACAGAAGAGTGCCCTTACCCCAGGTAACCTTGATAATCAAAATAAAAGGGGGTGCCGCAGAAAAGGAGTCAAGCATCGCTTATGACAAAGCACATTAAATGTGGGTGGAAGATGAGCCCCGAGGTCTCCTGGCATGTCGCACAAGGACTTCCAAGGACTTCTGGGTCCCCACCTCCCCAGGGTCTCAGGCTTGGGGGCAGCTGCCCCCCACCCCAGGTTCGGGAGCCAACCCCCCTTCCCCCACGCAAGGGAGCACCATTGCGCTGGTTCAGCGTTAGTTCGGCTAGCACCATATCACCAATTCGCCTCTGGGACACACGTCTGGAGGCAGAAGAGTCATGAGAAGATGGCAAAGAAGAAAGCTACAGGCTCTCCCTGAAGCGTGTCCCTGTGCTGACACATCAGGGCTTTTCTGATGCTCTCATTTCAGCCAAGTGAGCTCAGCCTTCCCATCACGCTGTTTCCGAAAGTTCCTTTCATCCAGCAAGAGCAGCTCCCTCACTTCCTCCCAGCAACCGGCTGGGGGAGAATAAATGACATCCTCTCCCCTCTCCCCTTGGTCCAATAGCTTGTTCTTTGCTCAGAAACACTCCTTGGCCCTGTGACTGCATTTCTATGTATTTGTATTATAAGAACAGCCCTGTGTGGCCGAACCATATTGGGCAGGAAATTGCAAAGTCCTCTGGGCCGAGAAGCAGGGGATCTGAGCTGAGGATCCGACTGGATGCCTTAGTAGCTGAGAATCTGACGTGCTGGCCCTGGGTGTGCTCATCTGGGAAACGGGAAGGCAGGGGCCAGCCCTGCGGTCCTCCCTGGGCAGATGGGAGGCGGCGTGGGTGACAGTGTTTGGTAAAAAAATTTGTAACAGCTAGAGAGGCATTGTCCTTCCTGGGAGGATTCACAGTCACCATGGGTCCCATCGGTGATGGCCACCCTGCTCCGGGGGCCCAGACCCCCACCTTGTTGTCACAGTCCATTGGACGCTCCCAGGCCTCGCCCGCCATTTGGGCTGCCTCATAGTTTGAGCTGGAGTTTTCGTACGGAAAGATCAAAAGTCTCCTTATTTCCCTCTTGTCTCTAAACAATGACCCAAGGACCCCGACCCAGCAGAGGCTCCCACAGTCCCAACAACAACTCACAAGTGCAGATTTTTGAGGCAGCTTTTAGAGACTGAAACCATAAACAGAAACCCCCAAAAGTTGCCACCAACTGAACCAAATTGTGAATCCCTTCGCTGAATGAGCGGACGCTAACCACTGTGACCACAAGAGGGCACCACTTGCGAGTGTCTGTTGGAAGTCAGCCAAGAAATTCTCTACAGCTTCCCGCCTGCGGCAATCAACTCAGAACGTTGTCCCCCCAACCTGCGTGACCAGGTTGCTGTGAGCTTGGTTCCACCCTACCCTCTGTGTGCCAAGTTAAGTCCATGACGAGAGACAAAGGGAGTTTTCAGGGACAACTCCCCATCCGCTGAGACCCCAGGTCCATGTCGGAAAGGATTTCCAGGGAAAGGCTGTGCAGGAGTCTGTGGGCATCCCATAAACGGCCGGTCGGCATGCCTTTGGGCACCCACCTGGCCTCATGAGGACAGCACAGGGTCCACAATACATACGCACGTCTGGCCTCACCAGGTTCCTGACCTAGTGTCCCAGGAAGTTCTCAGGAACCACAGATGGGCTTCCAGGCTCCGTGCACCTGACCGGGTGAGACCTCACGTGGCCTCTGTGAGCCTGCCTGGCACTTCTGTAGCTGCCACGGTGACACCCATGGCCCTGAACCATCTGACCGCCAGAAGCCAGAAGACTGTTCCAGAACACACAAGTCAGGCTCGGGTTAGCCAGAGTGAAAACTAACCATGAAAGTTTCTGTTGGAGATCCCCCGCGGCATCTCTCCACGGACCTCACGACAGGGACAGACACACCCAAGCCCCTGGGCACGGTTCAGACGCCGGAAGGCTGATGGGGGGCTGGGCGTGGGGGTGTAGGGGAGGGAAGATCTAGGGAAGCCACCCCCGCACTCCGCCAGGCTTTCTGCCGGTGTCTGGTTCGTGGCTTCTGACCATAGCAAAACCCTCCCTCAGGCTGGGTGGACTAAGGGTTTCTCCTGGGGCCCAAAGACAAAGCAAACACGGTGGGGAACTCCACCCAAGCCATGGACTCTGCCTGGGCCGTCTCTCAGATTGGGTGGGAATCCCCAAATCAAGAGGTTCGACATAAGTCATTTTTTTCAATTCTCTACTTTTTAAAAGTATACTGTATTGATTATGCTATTACAGTTGTCCCGAGTTTTCCCCCTTTGTCCCCCTCCCCCCAGTACTCCCCTTCCCTCCAGAAATCATCCCCTTAGTTCGTGTCCATGGGCCGTGCATATAAATCCTCTGGTCCTGTTCCCGCCTGTCCTCTTCCCCCGCGAGGCTCGCCGGTCGCAGCTCACAGCCCCCAGGCCGGATGAACAGAAGGTGAAGAAAAACCAGGCCACGACACCATTTGGAACGGGGACACGAAGAGGGGTGTCGGGAAGGGCACCTGCCAGGAGAGGAGTCCCTGGACAGCGTCCAGGTGGCAGAGAAGCAGACACCCTGGCCTGGACGTCGGCACGGCGGGGCTCCTCCGCGAGGCCGGTTCAGATGGCCAGCCAGTGCCGCAGCTGCAGGAGACACGGCCAGGCCTTAGTGCCCGGGGCGGGGCGGGCAGGGCCCGGGGACCCAGGGCCCGCTCCTCCCTCCCAAGACCTGGAGGACGCGGAGGCACCGGGTTCCCTGACTGCTGCCAAGGCTCGAATAGGGCAGAGGAGACTGCCCAACGTCACATGGAAAGTCCGAAGCAGGGAGCTCATGGGGACTGTCCCCCACCCCTGCCATGGATGTTTTTAAGGGGAAAATGGTGGGACTCAGGTTAGCAGATTACCCATGTACCCACAGCACTGCCTTCAAGCAAGAAATCCTCAGCCTAGCTTGGTGACACTCCAGGGTGGCAGCTCAGAGCGGGAGAACGGAGCTGAGCAAGGTTTGGCATTCGCGGACCAAAGACCAGAGGGGCCGGTGGGAGCTGGCAGGAGGCAGGGGACAGGCCCCCTGCCCCACTCCTAACACTGGACCCTTGTGAGCTCCGGCCCACTGCGCATGTGGCCTATGGCCTTCTACCTCGCGCACCCAGGGCCCAGCAGGGAGCAGCGAGGGCCCTCCCCACGGTCCCCACCACCCCGAATGGCCCGGGCTGCACCTACCTGGAACTGCCTGACATTCCTCTGGGCCACCAGGTGGTGCTCATTCTCTGGTGTGATGCCATAGGCCAGTCTCTGTGGGAGGTGGGGACAGGGGTGGGGGGGTGGAGGCCTCAGTTAGGCCCAGTGGCCCAGCAGGGAGCCCCTGGAAAGGGCCACCCGCTATTTGGCCCTGAAGTCCCACATGGACAGCATACAAGGTCCATCAAGATACCCTACGATGGTCGCTTCACTGAGTCATTCATCTGGGTGCTGTGGGCAGACCCTAGGGGTCACGAGCTGAAGAGACTCACACAGCCTCCACTCTGGAGGGGCTTACGGCTCATGGGGACCAGGGCGGAGTGCAGAGAGCCCAGCTGGTGGGAGCCTCCCCGGGGCGGGGCTCAGGGAAACGGTCTGACAACAGGGACTGATCTCCAGGTGGTGCGAAGCCCGCCGGGCTCCCAAGGTGAGAGGAATAGAAAGCCGGAAGCAGGCCCTGGACTCCCTCTCGGGGTGAACTCCCAGAATCCAGACCCTGCAGGTGACCCAGAAGCTCTTGGACGCAGAATTTCATGGACATGTCATGGGGAGCTGGGGGAGGTGGCCACAGCCCTGCCTGGGACCCTCTGCCCTAAGTTCCTGTGCGACTCCCTCCCTCACGTCCTCACTGGTCTGCCCGGCCTCTCCGGGGAGACTGAGCTCCAGCAAGGCCTGTCTGTGCTCGGTGCTGGGCCCCACGCCCGGGCGGGCAGACCTGCAGTGGAGGGGGGATGAAGCGATGGAGGGATGAAGTCGGTGTCCTGCAAAGGCAGGAGGTAAGGGGAAGACTTTCCCCGCTATTCATAGCAGACAGGGCATTTTGATGACCCGAGGGCAGGAAAGGTGTCGTTTCAGAGTTGCAGCCACTATCTCCCAAAGATCTGTCTGTGTTGCGTGCACAGCAGTGCATGCAGGTAAGAGAAGAAGAAAATTTATCCTGCAGATCTCTGGTTTGGGCTGATCGGGTTCAGGTTTGGGAAAGAGGCAGGTACAAGCCAAGACACCAGCTCACAGTGAGCTTGGACCCAGAGAGCTGGGTCACCAGGGGACACGGCAAACCTTAGAAGGGGACACAGGAGAGCCTCCACAAAGGGGACCCTTAGGGGACTGGAGTGTCGCCTTGTCACAAAAGCCCCAGTAAGAGTAGCAGTAGGCACATATATGTCACTGTGCTCAGGGCATGCAACACAGTGGCCAGTAACACGTGTTGAATACCTGCCACCTGCCCGGTGCCATGCAAAACACTGTCTTTTTCCTCCCAGGTCCATATGATTATCTCCAGGTTATAAATATGGAAACTGAGGTTCATGGTGGGTCTGCCTGACCCTAGTGTCCCCGTCTTGTCTCCCTTCTTGCTCCGGCAGCAATGACTCAGATGCCCCCTCACATACTGCCCCCCACCATCCCCCTGGGGCCACAGCTCACCTCCCACAGGGAGCCCCGCGTGCTCAGGAACTTGTAGGCGACGTAGGCGGGCACGAGGGTCATGGAGGAGAGGGCGATGCCCCACCCGACCCAGTTGGCCCAGAGCGGGAAGGTGTAGTCATCGTAGGTGAGCTGCTTGAAGTTGATGACACTTACCACCACCACAAACTGGGGGGTAGGGGGGCAGAGGTCAGACAGAGACACACACACACACACACACACACACACACACACACACACACACACGAGGGGCGAAGGGCGGGGGAGCAGCAGGAGAGGAGGAGTCAGGAGGGACGGGTAGTGGGGGAGGCGATTACAGGGAGCAGAGAAAAGAGAAAGAATATGGAATTCAAGAATCAGGTGATAACAAGGAGGAGACAAAGACACACAAAGACACAGGGAGCGAGAAAAGGAGGAGAACCGAAAGGTGACCTTGGAGCTGGGCTGAGTGGTGGCCCAGGCTGGAGACCCCGCTGGGGTGGGAGTTCCACCACTGAGTAGACAGGCCCAAGCGTCCCCAGTGTCCTGTCTGCATGACCAGGACACTGCATCCCAGAACCTCCTCCCCTAAGAAGCAAACGTGCCCACGCCACCCCCACCCCGGACACAGCCCTCAGGGCCCAGGGCGCCTGGCCCCACACTACGCACCAGGAGGAAGGCGGGGCTGATAAACTTCCAGCACAGTCTCCAGTACAGGCCTGGCTTGAACCCCATCATCTGCTGGATGTCATTGCTGAACCTGTCCACACCTGGGCACACACACAGGCCTGTCACCGCGGCCCTGCAGAGCCCCGGGGCAGAGAGGCAACACCTGACACCCGACACTTATTCCTGGAAATGGGCCCTTGTGGGGGGCAGAACCAGGGAGAGGACACACTCACAGACAGTGTCACCGAGGCGCAACCCCAATTCACTTTCCAGAGGGAGAAGGGGCTCGGGGAGGGGAGGGGCCTTGCCCCAGGTGCTACTGCCAGGTCGGCCTGACTCCAAAGCCCGGATTCTCCTCTTGTTCACACTCCTAAACCATGAGGCCGTGGAAGCCATGTTTTCTCGGACTTCAGCCTGGCGGAAGGGCCCTGGCTCACACCGAAATCTCTTTCTGACTCGTAGGGACGACTGAGAACAGGACTCACATGGATGTGACACGGGGGGCAGAAATCAACAGTGGCAACCCATTCGACACTTGGTTATGCCCACTCAGCTGCAGAAAAAGGCTGCCAGACAAAACACAGAACTCCCAGTTTCACGTGAATTTCAAACAGATGACCATCGTAGTCTAAGTGCGTCCCGTGCAATATTTCGGACGTGTGTACACTAAAACAATTATGCACAGCTTATCTGAAATTCAAGTGTAACTGGGCATCTTGCCTTCTGTCTTCTGAATCTGCTTTAGAGTGAATTACATGGCTTGGGAGTGGCAGCTCCCTCGAGTTCCTCCTTAAATGCCAACGCCGGGTGCCATCCGGCCCTTTGCAGCCCCTGCTTAAAGGGGTTCGGTTCCCACAAAGATGAGCTGCGGGTTGGGGGTGCTGTTTCTGACAAGGGGCCAGCTTGGTTCTGGAACCAGCCAGATGTGGAAGCCCCTTTGTGCTCCAGGTGAAAAGTCGCCAGGAACACAGGGGGCCAGGGCTTTCCCAGGAGCTCAGGGCCCAGCACGTACCGTAAAACCAGGAGACGCCGATGGCTTCCATGAGCACAGCAAATAGGATGGAGGTGCCGGCGGCGAACGTGTCCAGCAGGGTCAGCACGTATATCCCACCCTGAGGCGGGGGGTGGGGAGAGCTGAGGTCATCTTGGTTGGAGGTGTTCACTGACAGTTACGTTCATCACAGCGTACCTGCCCCCTGTCCCTCTGGCTCAGAATCCCGTTTGAGAACAGGAGTGACGAGGTTTGGGGGCGACTGGACTGATGCTGTATGTGTGCATCTGACAAAGGCCTCCCAGAGTCACAGGGTCAGAGGGTGTCCAAGGTACTTTGCTGCCTCTTGCACCGGGGTTGCCGGGAAGCCCCAGGCTCAGAGGTGGGAGATGACAACGGGGTGTGTCCCTAGGGGATCGCCCCACAAGGTCAAGGATGTCTAGGCCTGCCCGGAGCTCACCGGGCCTGGCCCATGCCAGCTCTGAGGCCGGACACATCTGGCCAGGTTGAACAGCATCCCCACAAGCCGGAGGTGACCCAGGCTGCGGCCCCTTCTCACCTTGGTTATGCAAAACAGGGCCAGGAGGAAGGTTCCAAAGGTGACGCCGAACGTGAAGAGTTTCCGGTGTCGCTTCAGGACCTGGAAGTCGTCGGCCAGGCCTGTGATGACGGCCTCCATGCCTCCCATCTGGGGGGAACCAGGCAGGGTGAGTGCAGGAAGGAGAGGTGCCCTGCACCCCGGGCTCCGGCTCAGGCCCACCCCCTCGGACCTCCTGCCATTGGAGACTCACGCGCCGATGGCCTCTCCTCTCCGGAGAAACCGGCCAGTAGTGCTGCCTCCCAGCCTCTCACCCCGCGTCTGGCCTTCTCCTCAACCAAACTCAGGACTCAGAAACTACGTGGGGCAGGGTGAACAGCTAACTCCGTCTTCCCCGGGCCAATCAACAGGCATCTGTCTCCTGACCCCTCACGCAGCCCCAGTGGGCTCAGATGGGCCTACAGGAGCATGGCAGGCATAAAATGCCCCACGCCCAGGTAACGTATCAGCAGGCGAGTGGGGGCTTCTGGAAACAGCCGTCACAGGGGAGCTTCTGGTGCTGGGGACTTCAGGCGGCAGCTTCCGAAGAGGGTTTTGGATGCTTTCCTCATTATCCGGAGTGCGGAAGGGTCGCGTAGCCCACAGTTCTGGGTTGATTTATTTTTTATGACCTCGTATGGCATCATGTGTGTGCTTACGTGACCCCTCGAGCCTGGGACGGCAGACAAGTAGCAGGCAGGCCTCCGCTCTCAGCCCGCCATGTGCCTGGCCCTCCCCTTGTCAGGTGTTGCTCAGCAAAATCAGGATTCCCTCCCGAGGGCCCGGAAGCAGCCTCGGACCCTTCTCCACACCCTGCTCCTGGCAGCTGCATCCACCGACAAGGCAGGGAGGGGAAACCCGCCTGCCAGCCCTGCTCTAAGAGCTTGCAAACATCCAGGCATGATGTCCTAAAGGTGGACAGACAGAGAGAGAGAGGCCGGGAACTCTCCTCTTACAGATGGGCCAGATGAAGGTTCTAAGACACGAATGAGGCTCCAAGGGCTTTGGTTGGTGGGTGGCAATGGCCTAATAAGGGGAAGAGTGCCTGGCTCGAGGAGAGGTGCCCTACGCCCTCTCTGATTTCAGTTTCGGGCCGCGAGAGGAGAGTGCTGTGTTGGCTCTGTGGACTTCCGCGAGACCACTGGGTTTCTGTGGGTTCCTGCCTGTGGCTTTTGTCTTGCCTTTTTGAGCGAGGACTCCCTTCCTTGTTTGCACTGAAACAGGGCCTTCTGGAAAGGACTCCTAATTAGGGGGTCGGATGGTGGGAACCTGAGGCTGAGGCGTGTGGGGTGGGGGTGGGGTCACTCACCGAGCTGTCAATGCCCAGAGCCAAGAGCATGACGAAGAAGACCACGGCCCAGAACGTGGATCCCGACAAGGTGGAGATGGCCTCTGGGTACAGGATGAAGACCAGACCAGCTCCTGGAAGAAACACCAAGGGCCTCACCAAGGGCTGCGACTGTGGGTCTGAGCGGCAGGTAGGAGGAGGGCATTGTGAGGTCCCGCCAGCCTCAAGCCGACCTATGGCACTTGGTCAGTCACGCGTGGGCAAGAAAAACCAAGGGGCGGAAGATGGCAGGGGAACCCGCTCCAGCCTGCCGCTCTCCCAGGCGCCACGGAGGCGAACGTCTGGCAGCCAGACCAGAGAGTGGCGTCGGGCCTGGGCAGCTACGGGCCACGTGCTGCGAGCCCTCCTCCCACGCCCTGTGGTGGGTCCTCTGTGCTCACGGGCTCCTGTGGGGCCACGAGAGGCAGCCCCTCCCCAGGGCTCAGCCTCTCTGTGGCAACGAGAATACCAGAGGCAGTGGGGACGGACACGGGCTCTATGGTTGGACTGGTCGGCTGGAGGACCTCCGGCTACTTAGCCTAAGTCTCAGCATTCTCATCGCTGAAGCGGGTCTACTCACACTCTCAGTCATGAGAACTAAACGGAGGTATGTCGCGAGTTCAGACGAAGGCTCTGCTGTATCGTAGGGCCCAGGACTTCCTGGAATTCCCACCGACGGACCCAGAGTCCATCCCATGGGCCATTTGGAAACCTTCACATCTGGTGCTCTCAGTCCCACCGCCACTACAGAGCTGTGCGGCCTCGAATGAGGTGGGTTTCTCAGCCCCCTCGTCCTCACTGGGCTAGGCCTGCCCACCCACCTTCAGTGGCAACATCCTCAATGTTGACCTTGCGTTCATGGGCCATATAACCAAGGATGGAGAAGATGGCAAAGCCCGAGATGAAGCTGGTGACACAGTTGATGGTGCTGGTGAGCAGGGCATCCCTGGGAGAAAGAGTCACTGTTAGTGCAAGTTGCCTGATTCCCGGGCCCCTGCTCACCGACCCCTGGACCGCCTAGGGAACCCGCAGCCCCACACGCCTCCGGTCTCCTTGCTACCCCAAGGATCCCGGGGCCCTACCATGACTGGGTGTGTGCCTGCAGGTGCAGGAAACAGGTCCACAGCTTCCGGGGGCAATGCTCTGAGATCAGAGTCTGGTACCAAATTCTCATTGGGGAACTGAGTCACCAGCCGCCTTCCTCACCCGCTCTCCGTGGTGCCCCACTGTCTCTCGGCTTCGCAGCGGGCAACCAAGAGCTTTGCTCGGGTGCCCCAACCTCCCGTCCAGGCTCATTTTCCGGCCAATCAAACCAGGGAGGTAAATCACCTCCCTGGCGTCGCTTAGGCTACTCCCAGACACACCTGCCTTCCACTCCGTCTGCCCGTCACCGTCCTGGCTGTCCTCCAAAGCCCACCCCTCCAACTCGCCTCCAGGCTCTTGCCAGCCCCCCTCAGAAGGTTGATCACCCTGTTTCCTTAGTTATTCTGCAGCCCGCCCGGCTGGTAGGCATCATCCTACTCTGTCTTGAATCGGAGGGGCTGCGGTTCCGCCTTCGGTCTTTGAGAGGGAGCGATGGACAGAGGCCCCGTCTATGCCCGCGTGCAGACTCCGCTGCCCCGAGCAGACTTTGTCTGCTCTGCCCGGCCCTCACCGCTCATGCGACCAGCCTGGACATTCCATCCTTGCCTGCCTGGGCACCGGATGGACAGACAGTGCTGTCTGCTCTGAAAGCCACACCGTATCCCTCTGTCCCGCTACCCATCCCTTGTCCCAGACCAGAGCCCTCTCTGCCCTCCCTGCAAGGGTTGATGCCCAGGATTTAGAGCCATCCAGCGCCTCGAGAAGGATCTTACCTGTAGCAGTTGTTGTCAAATTTGTTGTAACTGGCAAATGCAATCAAGACGCCAAATCCAGCCCCCAGGGAAAAAAATATCTGAGTGGCAGCATCTATCCATACCTGAGACGGGCAGACAAAAGCCATCACCCTTGGCCGCCTGAAGAGTGGGACTATCTCACTACTCCAGAGAGGCTGGGATGCCCCGGGGTGCTCTGTGATCCGAGGAAATGAGGCCTGAACCGGTGGTGGCAGCAGGTCACCCCCAACCCCCCGAGGCCTGGACAGAAAAGTTGCACAGAGAGCTGGGGGTCTCTCTAGCATCTCCCAGTGTTGGGTGGTCTTGAGAGGAACTTTCTGGCTCAGTTAGATGCCCCGATGGTCAAAGAACGGTAATAAGCTGACAGTTCCAGGCTGTATGGTTGGAGTGAGGGTTACGACCGCCTTGGGGGCTAATGGAGACTGCATCTTCAGGGAGGGGTAAGTTTCTAGCAGCTTTTACCAGCCATACAGTGGTGCTTCCTGGGGGCCAGTGGGGTTCACTTACTCTTCCATCTTGTGAGTGATGAAGGCACATGGCCCAGAGCCTAGAGGTCTGCACCCCTGTCTGAGCTCCTGGCCTCCTGGTCTGATCCCGGTCTGCTTCCCGTCCCTGCCTACCAGTTCCCCCCACCTGCGTAGCGGGGATCATTACCCCCAGCTCACCCCCACTGAGAGCTGCCGTTAGGATTTGTGAGGTTTCTGTGTTTTTCCCGCCCCCACGATTCTAGGCTTCCCCTGCTTTGCTGACACAAGGTTGAATGAGGGGGGCAAGCTGACAGAGGAGCAAAGGGGCTGCCCCCTTGAGACGGCCCCCAGGTGTTGTTTCTGCCTGTCGGGAAGACTTGGCTGACTTAAATGGTCACAGGGCAGACAGAAGTCCGACTGGCTTCACGATTTGCAAGACCGATTCGTGCCTTATGCTCTGTTATCTTTCTGACACCTACTAAGGAAAGAGGCTTTCTCCTGGTGGCTGGTCTATAGCCCTGTGGCCCATTGCTGGGGGTGACCTGCTGCTACATCCTAACTCAGGGGGGTGCCTAGTGGGCGGGGTCCCTCCCAGTCCCGTGTGCCCAGAATAGCTGTGAGGGATAATGCTGAAGAGTTGTCACTGTGGCAGGACTGAGGGAGGAGGTTGAGGTCACCTCAGCCACGGTTTGAAGATGCTCAAGGCTTTGGTACCTCCAAGAGGGTCTGTGCTCCCGGCCTCGCCCCGCTGCTTTGGGCTCCACTCCAAATTCACCCCCTTCATTGTCATCTGTGACCCTGGCCAGGGCACAGAGCTGGAGGGGCTGACGGGAGAGTCGGCAGGTCCAGGTCTCCCTCTGGCTGGTGAGGATCATGGCAACAACCAGCACTGGGGGCCTCAGAGTGGAACGGGGCTGGGGTGGCTGCGGTAGGCTGGGGCCCACGGCTCAGGGCAGGGGTAAGAACCCAGGACAGATATTGCTCCCTTTGCAAAGAGGGGTCTACAAAGGTTACCAGAAAGAACCGCACAATCCCAGACCATCAGAGCCGGACAGGGAAAATCAAATCAGCATCGGTCAGGTGGAGAAGCGTCAGCAAATTGGGGGCAGAGCCGGGACCAGGTTTCCTGCTGTTGCCTGCCCCGAGAGCCCTCCCGCCCCCAGCGCTCATGTTGGGGTCACCGGGCACCAACCGTGGCCTCCTTCAGGCGGTAGAAGTCGATGTGCAGGTAGGCGTTGATGCCTCTGGAGGCGCCGGGCAGCGTGAGGCCGTGGACCAGGAGCACGAACAGCACGAAGTAGGGCAGTGTGGCCGTGATCCACACGACCTGCCAGTGGACAAGGCCACCTTGAGGCCCCGGCTCTGCCTGGGGGACACAGGCCCTCTTCCCCCACCTCTCTTCACACAGTGCAGGGCCTCGAGCTCCGTCTCCAGGCCAGGGCCAGGTGGACTCCAGCACAGGGTGAGCAGGCACGGGCCGCGCCCTGGGGCCACTTGGAGCCGGAGGGAGCGTCAGCGGCACTGGCCGCAGAACTGCCGCCAGGGCCAAGGGCCAAGGGCGTGGTGAGGACACAGACCAGGTTCTCACAGCGCCTGCCTCCTCCTCCCCGTCAAGCCACCTTTCCCCACCCCTTCACGTTGCCCAGGAGGAAATAAGCACGTCTGCCTTTCCACCTTCTTCCTTCCCGCCATCCTGCCGCTCTCCATCTCCTTTATCCTCATTTCAGCACAGCCTCCTTCATCGGAGTGGGGGTGTCTCTGGGGCATAAAGCCCGAGAAACCCTGAAAGGAAGAGGCACTCCCAGACTAAAAAGGGACCCTGGCCCCACCTGCCCCAGGCAGAGGGACAGAGAAGAGAGGTGGGGAGAGGGGAGGCTGTGTGGACTTCCTCGCCACTCCTACCCACCCCTGACGACACACTGGAACACTCCGGGGGGAGTTACAGATAAAAATGCCCAAGTTCGCCTCCCGTCTTTGGAGCTTCCGGTGTAGTTGGTGTGGGCTGGGGCCTGCCCTTCAGGGTGCTTTAAAAGCTCCCCCTGCTGGTGTAAACGTGCGGCCAGGGTTAAAGTCACAGCTACAGGCAGAGGTGGCCCTGGGCAGATGCAGAAAGCAGATCGGGCCCCAGCCGAAACTGTGCTCAGGGCTGGGACGGCCTGGCCCAAGGAAGACTCGGCTGAAGCACTAGAGGACACGTGACTTAAGGGCCAGAAGGCCCCTCCTCTCAAAGCCCTGATGCTAGGCCGCCCTGAGAATCCTTACACATCCACAGGAAGAAAAAGGGAGCCCTGAACCATGTCTGAGGGTGAAGTTCTTTACCAGCCTAGAGAGGTAAAGTCTCAAAAACTGAGATGTAGGGAGGCAAGTCATGTGCTTTCCATGACTGTGTTTAAGGGCTGGGGTCTAGCCTCCTCATCTGTCTTTCCCACCAGGCCATGGGCACGTTAGAAGCAAAATACCCATAGTTTTCAAACTTGTATCCAGCCCATGGCACGCACAGATGCTTAAAGGAAATGTTTGTTGGACGAGTGGGGGAATGGTTGATAAACAGGTGGATTGGTGGATTGATAGGTGGACTGATGGATGGACAGGTGTGTAAACGAATGGATAGATGGTTGGATGGGTGGACGGACGGAAGGATGGATGGATGGTTGGATACATAGTTGGGTAGATGGTTAAAAGCACAGATGGATGACTGGCTGAGTACAGGGTTGAATGGCTAGACAGATGGGTGAGGGGGTCAGTGATAAATCAGGATGTTAGTGGATGATTAAGTTAGTCAAAGAATGAATGAAAGAGTAAATGAATCAGTGAACAAATGAATCAGGGAGTAATGGAATGGATCAGTGGCTGGTCATATCTTCTGCGAAAATCAATAGGGGAGTCAGGCTCCTCTGTGTCACGTCACCCAATTGCCCCTCCGTCCCTCCCTTGTTACGTGGGGTCGGGGGTGGTGCTGTGCAAATACGGGCTTCAGATTTCTGTTCCCTTCCAGGGGCGTAGGAACAAGGAGGACAAATTTCCAAAAACAAATGAGGCGGAAAACATGCCTTAGAAAGTGAAGTCATTGCATCTGGATAGCCTCTCATTATTCCTTGATTTATTCTCCCTAATTGGGACAAATGGGACTAACTCCTTAGTGACAGCGTGAGGAGGAGCCCTCAGACATCCTCGTCAGGCCCTAACTGCTCCGTTCCCCCATAACTCATGTCACCAGCTGCGGGTCCACTCGTCTGCCCAGCGGGGCATCAAATGCCACCACTCCCCCCATCAGAACGCAACACCCCCTGCTCTGACTCGAAGGGCTCTCCCATGGGGTCTGGGGGCCCCTGTGCTGGCCACGCCTGAGGCTCTGACATGAGGAACACATAAGGGCACGACGGAGCTGACCTTGACTGCAGTCAACCATCAAGAGTGGGGCTCGCTCTGTCCAGGCACATGTGTTCAGAGTAAACCATCTGAGCCTTGTGGAAAGTTCTCAGGATTGAGGGCAGGAGTGAGTTCTGTTGCTTAAGACCTTGCGTCGAAGGGGAGGCCCTTTGGCCCCTGGCCAAGAGCTCGCTCATGCTCACATGCACCCTGTATGCACGCTGGGTGAAGAGAGGGGGCTCTTGGGCTATGTCCGCCCCACCCCAGGCTTCTCTGCTCCCAAACTTGCAGCTTGCAGTGAATCTCTGGCCATGAGAAGCCAGACTCGGTCTATCTTTGCGCAAGAGATGAGAAGAAAACTGAGGAGCCCATTGGTTTTGACAAGTGTCGTCAGTCCCCAAAGGAAGACACTGCTTTCTATCACCTCAAATCCAAATTTTCCTCTACTTTGTGCTTCTGTGGGTACAGGTTAGAATTTGCATGGTTCCAGGCACCAAAGGCAATGGCTGATAATCCCACTGCGGAAGATGTGGGCTCTGGCAGAGGGGCAGCTTTCTAACAAACAGAGCTCTCCTCAGAGGGAAGGAGCTGTCCAGGGAGCGGTCCCTGTCATTGCAGGCATGCAAACCTTGCTACCATCCAGGCACCAGGCAAAGGACTAGGTCAAGGTGAGGCCATGGGCCAGCAGTATCAGTAACACCTAGGAGCTTGTCAGAAATGCAATGCTCACCCCGTCCCCAGAGAGCTGCCCTCTCAGGGAGGGAGCCAGGAATCGACCTCTCACCAGCCTTCCATGTGATTCTTATGAGCATCGAAGGTTGAGGTGGATCACCGCTAAGGTCTTCTCTAACACAGAAAGGCTAAAAATGGTGTTCATTTAACCTCCAGGGATTTATAATTTATAATTCTCCGACCTGGGTCTCAGGGGCATTTGCACTAAAAATGAAGACCTCCTAAGATTTATGGGGTGGGGGGTACACACTCATGTTACTTAAGGAAATACTGAGCTGTAAATATTTTAGCCCATTCATCGTTCGCATGCAAATGATGTGGCACATTCCAACTCCGTCCTGCGGAGTCACGACAGCAAGCCAGGGCCAGCCTGTGTTGACAAATTCGTGAGAAGATGTGGCTAGACTTACGACTGGAATGCAAAGGTTAACCAAAAGACGTTTCTGTTGACATATTTTAGAAGTCAGGTTCACCTTGATTTGGTCCGGCGTTCTCTCTCCCCGGCCCCACCAACTTCACCAGAACTCGAGAAGGTGTTCTGTCGTGTGGCATTTCCCAGAAAAGCCTGAAGCCTGACCGTGAATAGGGCAGAAGTGGGTCGGCTGACCCTGGCCAGTTCTCTTGTCCTGATTTATCTTCAGGTGGAAAGTCCAAGGTTTCTGAAACTTTCGTTCAACAAGCAAACAGACCGGGTGGGGGCTGGGGGCTGGGGCCTGCGCCTTCCCGAGACCCACAGGAAGTCTGCAGAGTTTGAAGCCTACTGAGCGCCGGCAGGGGTGCGGATGACCGGGACAGTGAGTGACGAGAGCCATTAATCGAGCAGTTCCCATCTGCCAGCCCTGCCCTGAGGCCCTCTCACTCCGCCCCCTGGACAGCCCTGGAGGCTGGTACTTGCTGTCGCTTTGCAGGTGAGGACACGAAGGCTTCGGGGGCACCATTAATCCTGAGGTCACCCAGTAGGAAATGATGGTGCCTGGACTTTGACGCAGTGGTCTGACCACCAAGCCACGTACTTAATCACTCGCTCTACCGTGTACTTGAGACCCAGGTTCAAGTCCTGGCCGTGCGAAAGATTGCTATGAAACCCTTCCCCTCTCTGGGTCCTAGTTTCCCCATTTCTACAAGCAGGTCAGAGCGGATGGCCCCTGAGTATCTCCCAGGTGCACAGTAGGTGCTGGCTTACTGGGCTTGTAGTGGCTAAGGGCCAGTTCAGCCAAGGGCTAGGAGATGGGGGAGGCAGACAGGGTTCCAGGATGGCAAAGAGGCAGATGCCCACTTGCCAGCCTCCCTGCCAGCGAACTCCTGACTCAGAACCTCACCCTCTACCCTGAGGTGGTCCATGGGTCAAGGTCACAGAGTGTGTGGTCTGGGGTAACCCCTTTCCCAGGTTCAGACTGCATCCTGCTACCCACTGTCCCAGGAGGCTCAGTGGAGTCACCGCAGAGCTGCCAGGAAGTGTGAACATTTGCAGTTCATTCCAGGCTGCTCTGTGGCCGTGGAAGCTGCTAAGGAAAGCCCCAGCCCTGTTCCACATGCAATCTGGAAGAAATAAACCACGCTCTTGTTTTTCTCCTGAGCCAGTTTATAAAAACAATTAAGAGACAGGGCACAAGAATGTCCTACGCGAAGTCCCTCCCCGTGGACTGGGGGACTTACGCAAATGTGGGCTGTGGATTTTGTTGACGTGCTTCCACCTGGGGGGCTTCTCTGGTGCCACATTCCTGCCCCGCCCCTCCTGTCTCCCCGCAGCGGGATAGATGGCTCCGCCGAAGGCGCCGGTGCCCAGAGGAACTGCATGCTCAGCCCCTTCTCTCATTAACATCACTCTCCCTGCAGACAACCCATGCTCTGCTCCTGCTCCGGCCAAGCGCTAAACTGGGCGGGCAGGCTCCACCCCTCTGGCGAGGGCTGTGGGGACCTCACTCTCAGGGTGCAATGTTAGAAGCCTGCCGTGGCCTCTTCCCCAGGCCAGCTGAGGCAGCGGTGGGGCTCCTGCACCTTCAGTTCTCCCGCCCGCAGAGGCTGCGAGAGCCCCGCCCCCGCTGCCCAGGAGAGGCGCGGAGAGGCTGGCCTGGGCTTCTGCACCTCCGTGCCTGTGCTCAGGCTCCTCTCCTGAGAACCCCTTCCCTCTACCCTGCCTCGACCTGCTCCTGTCCTCTGAGACCCGGCCCAGATGCCACCCTCTCCCTGCTCTCTGCAGACCCTCTCAGTTGAAAGAACTTTCTTCCTTCACTAACGCAGTCTCTCCCACTTCTGTGACCACAAGGACGCATGGCATGAAATACCAGCTGTGTTGAGACAAAAGACACATAAACACATAGGTGCTGGGACTAAAACAACTTCCACAAGCTCTTTATACTCTGTGCAATGCACTCTGCTATTATCTGGTCTGTTTAGTTAAAAAAAAATTGTTTGTGGAGACTGACTACATTGATTTAATGAAAGTTTAGAAACCCACAGTTTGTATTTGTGCTGCAGTGCAACCTTACTACCTGATGCAAAATTATTTCCAAGGTCAAGTTAAATTTTACAAAGCAAGATACAGGATTGAGGGTGGGAGGTGGGGGTGGGTGGGGCTGGGGAAAGTGCGGGTGGGAAAATGTTGACAAAAAAACAAGTGGTCAAGAGGAGGTCGGGAGTAGTGCGGGAAATTAGGAAGCCAGAGAAGTGGTGCGTGCAGCCCACGGACATGGACTAAGAGGTGTGGGGATGATGTGCTGGGGTGCAGGGAGGAGGGGATAAAGGGGGGAAAATGGGACAACTGTAATAGCATACTCAATAAAGTATTAAAAAATAGAAATAAAAAATAAAATAAAGCAAAAAATAAAAAGCAAGATATATAATAGTGTGTGGACATTAATTTTAATTTAATAATGCTTATTAATAGTTCATGAGTATATATGTTTATTTAAAGGAGGACACACCTATGTCTCTGGACAGAGACTGAAGACACTAGTGCCGCTGGTCGACTCATGCCTGTCTGCCACACACAGGGACGCCAGAGCGCTGAAGAAGAAACGTGTCTTATTCATTTTTGCGTTGCTAATACTAGCAATGAGCCTGGCGCATAGCCGGTGTCCATGGATGTTTAATAAGTCAAACTGAATTCAACAGAACACTTAATGAAGGTCCCCAAACTTACTGACCCACCTGTTCTTCTTCCTTTCTTCCTACCTTCCCTCGTTCATCCTTTGATAAATATTTACTGAAGGCCTCCCATGGGCCACATGCTGGATGGTGGTGGTCCTAACCTGGTTTTGGTCTGCTCCAGAATTCCTCCCAGGCTAGCATTCTATCGGGGTCCTTCCCTGGGATAGACACTGTGTCTCCAACATGCTGATAGGAAGTTCCACCTCAAGCTCTTCTTGAGAGATTTCACCTCCACTTGCTATTGACCCCCTGCCTCTATCTTTGCCTTCAATAGCATGATCAAGAACCCTAGGGGTACCAGAGAGAACCCTGATACACCCTACTTTCCAAAACTGTCATCTATCTCATGAAGTGTCTCACAAATTTACGTCTAGCTGATTACGGCAGACGGTCGCCTTGTGACCCCTCAGTGAACCCACACCAGTGTGGAGTCCCCTCCCACAAGACTTATCTTGGCCACTGAGCCAATAACTACATGATGCAAGCAGAGACTGGAAGAGATACTTGCGCATTGTGGTTCATCTGCTTGGAACACACACTTGGAACTCAGCTGCCCCAGTCACATGGAGAGGCTGTGTGGAAACCACCCAAAGTGTTCTGGTTGACAGGTCCAGTTGAGTCTCCAGCTAGTACCAACTGCCAACTGTGCACTGTCTTGTACATTCCCGCCCAGTCAAGCCCCCAGTTCTGTAACCCAGGCAACGTCACATAGAACAGAAGAACCGCCCAGCTGATGCCAGTCAACCCGCAGAATCAGGAGAGAGAACGGAATGGTTTATATCACTACCTCTTGGGTTGGCTTGTTACCCAGCAATAGCTAATCGAAACACTGGAAAGAAGAGCCCAGTTACATCCTCTTTAAGGCAGTCAAGTTCCACGTGGAACCCAGCAGGTCCAAATGGGGCGGCGCGTTCCTCAGCCTGAGGGTCAGCGGAGGCCTGAGTTTACTCCACCCTGAGGGGCTGACCGTAGGCGGAGGTGACACTTAGGTTCAGAATGCTAACTCTGGCCAGGCCTCTTAGGTCATCCAGCCCCAAGCCCCTCTCTCCAGGACGCCACGACCCTGGGCGCAGGCAGCACTGTGACGGAGGAAGCACCGGGCCCCAGGATACATAGGTATCTTCTAGAGCATTCTCTTCTACTCAGAAATTCATAAGGGGCAATGATTGGTTTTATAGTGAAGCAATGGTTAGGTTCCAAGTAGGAGGGAACATATGCATGAAATTTTAGGCCAGAATTCAGGATACATCAAACCCATGTCAATTGGTTGTTTTATCTGGAAGGGGGACCAATAGGCTTTTTCCCAAGGCGCTTGGGGTGTCCCATTCCCAAGGCCCTTAAGGGAGCTTTGGTGGAAAAGAGTGGGTACCCTGGTCCACTTGTAATCCCCTCCCTACTGCTTGCTGGGGAGCCTGGGCTGGGGGAAGGGAAGGGATTTGTCCCAGGTCACCCAGGGAGACAGTGGCAGAGCCGGGAGCAAACCCAGGCTTTGTGCATCCAGTCCCACCTTTATTTTTCACTGGCTAATGGTTCCGGCTAGAAAACATTGTTTGAGGCCGCCCTCCCAGCGGAAAGAGGAACAAAGATACTACCTTTCCTGACGTCTTCACCCCTTTCCAGAGGCTAAAGAACAGGATGACGACAACGACCATGAGGCAGAGCAGGAGTTGCCACTGGGGCAGGCCGATGTCATGGATCCCACTGCTCTCGTGAAGGTGCAGGACACCGCGCCTGCCGGGGGACAGAGGAGGGCCGGGGAGACGCCATCGGTCAGGGAGGGCGACCCGGGTCTTGACCTCAGGCCTGTCCCACAGATGCATGTGAGGGAGACAGGCCGCAGCCCTGAGTCTCTTGGGGCCGCTCTGTGCATCACGGCCTGTGCCCAGCCAGCGCTGCCCTCCCTGGGGCCAGCCAGTCGTCTGGGAGACTCCCGCTCAAGGCTGTTCTTTCAGCAGAAACAAAAACCTCCCCAGTGCCTCCCGTAGGCCTGGTCCCGGGTGGTTAATAACAGGGAAGGTCCCCGCCCTCAGAGTCAGAACAGCGGGGCTCCCTACGAGTGGCGGGGACGCTTTATCCCCCAGGAGGCATTGGAAAATTTGGCAATGTCTGGGATGTCTCTGACTGACACAGCTTGGGGAGGGGACAGCCACTGGAATCTAGAGAACACAGACTAGGGACATGCTACAATGCGCAGGACAGCCTCAGACGTCAAAGAATTATCTGGTCCAAAACTGCCATGTTGCTGACGGTACGAACCCCTGGTCTAGAGGCGGAGACAAGAGTCGACACCTCTCCCATCGGGAATGGCTGCTAACGCTGACGGTGTGCACGTGATCTGCCCTAACAATTCCGCTCCTGGGCGTTTACCCAACGGAAATGTGGACACGTGTCCCCAAAACACATACCCTAGAATGTTCATAGCAGCATTATTCATAATTGCCCCAATTGCAAAATACTCAAATATGCATCAACAGTAAAATGGATCAGTTTCAATATGGTCGTAAAATGGAATATTATACGGCAACATGCTCTGTGGGGATAAGCCCTCACATGTAACTTCACTCACACAAGAAAGATGTCAGAGTCAAAAGAGTGCTTGCTTCCTGTATGGGTCCATTCATGCAAAGTATAACAATGAGAAAAGCTAACCTAAGGAGTGAGAGGTCAGGGAAGGTGGACCCTGGTGGGGGTGGGGCTCCTGACTGGGAGGGGACGCGGTGGGGTCTTTGGGACACTAGCCAGTCATGTTTCTGGATCTGGACGTTTGTTACATGGCTGTGTTCAATGTGTGACATTTGCTGAGCTGTCACTTAATAACATTTACTTCTCTGTAATATGGTATCCGTTCATAGAAGCAAATATTCCTGTGGTTTGAGAATATCAGGACCCTCCGATAATCTATAGTGAATGATGGTAAAGAGAACTGCAGACAAGGTGACAATTGCTCATTAGAATCTAGTAAAGCTAGTTAGGATCTAACCAAGCCCAACGAGACCGCTCGATGAACTCGTAGGCCAGGCTCCAGGGGAGGGAGGTTCGTACCACAATCCACGCCCTTGCAAGATAAAGAAAGCAGAGCTGTCCCCGTGGAAGAGGGCACGGGGAGGAGGGGGGCGTAAACCCCTCACACACAGTACCTACTACCTTGGGGGGCTTCTGTCCTAGCACTGGGGGCAGTGTTAAGCCCACAATCACAGCGACACCTGCCAAGGGCTGGGACGACAGGGGAGCTGCGTGGTACCCAAGATTGGCTTCTGCCGGGTCCCCCTCGGCACCTCGCACTCAGAGGTCACAGTTAGCACACACTTCTCCACATCGTTCTAGGCCCAGTTCCAATGTCACCTCCTCCGGGAGGCCTCCATGCTCACTCCTGATACAAATCTGTCAACCCTTTCAGTTTGCTGGCTCTTGGCTCATGTCCCAACCAGGGCCTGCTCCTGCAACGTTCGGCCTGCCTCTGTCCAAGGCTCTCCAGGGATGAGGAGAGAGATTTCTAGCAATCTTTCTTGCTAGAAGAAAATGAGCCCAGAAGCACCCCCAGGGGAACTGAGAAAGGAAGAGGGTCAGTCTCGCACTCTCACTTCTCTTAGCAACCCCTCCCCTGACTGGCAAATCCCTCACCCTTCTGTCCAGTTCTCTCCTGATGCCCAGGGTGACCTTCCATTCCCCTGTAGGGGCTTAACTCCCTGAGTCGCACACTACCAGGCTTGCCCTCAGCCACACGTCCATTCGGGACGTGCCTGGTGAATGAGCTGCACCAGGTGTTAAAGGCAATGTCGCTTAATAGCTGTGCTTCCCTGCTTTGACCCAAAAGGACACACTGATGGCAAAGTTTTACATCCTGCCACGGACAAGCTAGAGGATAGTCATTCTTTCTCCCTCCCTCTCTCTCGTCTCCCTTTCCTTCTTGTCTTTTTTCTCCATGTTCCCAAAGAGAAATACGAGGAAAATGTAATTCTGAGGAGGTTTTAAATAAACGACTGGTATCTGGGCCCTGCTGTCAGCCGATGAAACCAGACCCTTGGGGAGCGGGGCCGGGGCCCTGGGAATTTCAGCACCCCTGAAATCCCCCTGGGGATTTTCCCAGGCAGCCAAAGCTGAGACCCACCGAACGACAGGACCGCCTCAGTGGCAAGTTTTCTGCAGAGCAAAGAGAAGGCTTCCAGAAACTGCCTTTACTTTCCTGGTGAAATAAGATTGGCTTTCTGTTCCAAAGAGGAAAAAGGCCATTGAGAGGCTCATAAAAAGGGGGCTTGAAACATTTTGGAAGGCTGGGTGTCAGATGGGCCCACCGGACCCGAGGCAGATGGCTGGCCTCGCTGGGAGCTATGCATCAGACCTCGGGAGATTCTAGGCTTGTGAGGAAAATGTTCATGGAAGCCTGGAAACGTGGTCAGCGTGCCCTTGGGCAAGAGTTCAGCTTTGCTCCTGGGCAGAGGAAGGGCAGAATGCCACCCCTGTGCTGTGTCTGTTTTGCTCACTCAGTCATTCATCCATTCATTCATTCCAAATCAGTGCCTGCTGTTTGCAGGATCACAGGGGTGTGGCACAGAGATTATCCAGGCTCCGGGGTCCCATGGACCTGGGGGGGTCCCCACTGGCCTGGCCACCAGCTACCGTGTGGCCTGAATCTTATCACTGATCCCATACACTCTGCGTGTCTGTCGTGAGCCAGTTAATGTGCGAGTGGCTGTGACACGGCTGTGGACAAGCAGGTGATGGCTCTGCCACATGAAGCTCCCAAGCCAGGGGACAACTGCAGGTACAAACACTCCCCATTTTTGAGCCTATTTCCTCTTCACTAAAATGTCCCTTAATGAGGGTGAACTCACAGAAAGGGAGACAATGCTTCGAACCCAGGAAATTAATATTAGCAGATGGTTACGGTAACTATGAGGACTGCGTCCCGGTTTTCCGGGGCAGCAGGCACCTGCCAAAGTGCCAAGGAATGCCCAGAAAACTCTGCCAGGGAGTCAGTAGGGCGGGCTCCACGGAGGAGGGGGCCTTCTCTGGCCCGGGGGAGGACAAGGGAGTTGAGAGGTGATTCGCAGGTGTGGTCGAGAGAGAGAGAGAGAGAGAGAGAGAGAGAGAGAGAGAGAGAGAGAGAGAGAGAGAGAGATGTGGGGGAGGGGGAGGGGCACGTGCATCTGCAGATCAGAGTGTGTGAGTGAACTGAGCAGAGCTGTTGGGGAGATCAAGGCCCCCGCTTCCTCCCGGCCCACTTCTCCTCAGTCCCCGGGCCAGATGTTGTGGCTTTAAATGACTCACCCTGCCTCAGTTTCCCCTCCAATGCGTCCCTGTGTCTGGCCCCTCCTAGTCCTGTCTCTTGGTCAGCTTCCCCCACTCCCGCCCCTCACACAGCCTTGTCCCAGGCCAGACCCACATTCTCTTCCTCCTGGGCTACTGTAAAAGCCCCCCCGCCCCAACTACCCCAGCCTTTATTTCGGTTGGCCCCTTACATCCATTGTCTGTGCCGATGTGGGAGCCCCTGACCCATCAGAAACACCGTCCTAACCTTGTCACTCTCCTGCCCCCAAATCCCTCTGAGGCCCCTCATCACCTAAAGTAGTGGTTCTCACTGGGGGCAATGATGGCGCTCCTCCCAGGGACACGTGGCCATGCCTGGAGACCCATCTGCGGGGTGGCAGGGGCTGGGTGCTGTTGGTATCCAGTGGGCAGAGGCCAAGGATGCCGCTAAACACCCAAAATGCACAGGACATAAAATTATCCAGCCCTAAATGTCAAAAGCCTCGAGATTGTGAAACCCCAGTCGAAAGCATGAAAACGTAAGTGTTTCTGAGTCTGAGGCCTTTCACGCTGGCCCAGTGACCCCGGCCTCGCTGCGCCAGCTTCCGGCTCCTGGCAACGCCCGCCGGCGGTCACTCCGTAGTCACGGGACACTCTCATCACTTTGGGCCTTGGGACTTCATGTTTCTTTTCACCTAGAACGCACTTCCCAGCCCGATTTCTCTGCCTGGCAAACTTCTTCTCATTCTGCTAGTCAGTCTCAACTCAAAAAAACGATGTCCTGACTTTGGCCTCTTTCCTTTGGTGGGGAGAGAGGGGCGGGGAGGGAGAGGGGAGGGGAGGGGAGGGGAGGGGAGGGGACAGTGGCAGGTACTGAGCACATCAAAAAAGACAGAGAGCCAGAATCAGGTACCAAACTCATCTGACTTAATTCTGCTCCTTCCCATTGCTTTATGGGTTAAATATGAACGCCTCTAGCATCCAGTCAAAAGGCTGAAATGCCCCTAACAGGCCCAGGGAACCCCATAGGCAGGTGACACCCACCTTCAGGGCCGCAGCGGTTGTTGCAATATTGTGAGGGTGAAAAGGCTGACTCCCAAGATAAGGTCTGCACACCCGGCCTCCTCTGCTCAGCGGGCCCAGGCCTTGGGCTTAGCACTTGTAGCTCAGGGTTGCTGGAGTTTCCCCAGCAACCTAATGAAAATGAATCACGGTGACGCACATCGTCAAGGCTTTCCAAAGTCTACGGGCCAGACGGGCTTAGTTTCTCACTTGACATTTAAGCGCAGGGTGTTGGTGGAGGGGCGGAGGGGCAGTTCTCTTCCCACCAGGATCAAGCAGGGGTGGAGGTTCTCTATGGCTGGGGCATGTTGACCAAGGGCGCCCTTGTACAGATACGGTCCCAGTGCATCGGGGTTGCTTTGAGCCGCCGGCTGTTTGGCATCGGGCCCGGAGCCAGGAGAGAATAGCGGTTTTGTTCCCTTGAATGATATGTCCAATTCATCAGCTTAAATGAGTACAAGATGCTAACGGAGGAAGGAGAAACAGCTAACCTCCTCAGCGTTGGCACTCAGAGTCCTACTTGTTGGGTCCCCAGGCTGACGTGGCATGACTTTTAAAGTACAAACATTTGGGGAACGGGGCCATGTGCCATGAAAAGAAACACCCAGGGGCAGCCCATGACCTAGTGGCTTCGAAGCTCACAAAAGCAGGTTCCGGGTGGGAACGAGGGGCTGGGGATGGACTCCCGTCTCCCCAGAGAGACTCCTGCACACCTGTCCCCAGGACAGCCCATTGCAGACTCAGACAGGAGGAAGAGAAAGGTAGGAGGGTGGCCTGCGTTTGCACGGAGAGCCTCCACTCAGACAATAGAGGCTCTGCTCCCAGCTCTGCCTCTTATCTAAACACTGAGCCTCCACGTTTGTAGCTGTAAAATGGGAGTACTCTCCACGAACGTGAACTGTGAACGCTACGTGGGACTCGGATGGGAAGGGATGCTTGGTGCCTGACTCACGGTAACTGTGAAGTTTGGGGGAGGAGGAGGGCTTAAAAACAGAAGGGAGGGGAGGGAATGGGGAGGGGAGCGGGGAAGAACTATGTGGAGCAGACAGCTGCTAAAATAAGCCTTGGATTCTGCTCCCCACTCTGACCCCACCCCTTCAGCCTGCGCATAAGAATGTCATCTTTTCCCACCACCTTCTGCTCACAGCTCAGCCTGCAGAAAATTTAGGGTTGTGATTAAAGTACGGAAGCAGGGTCTCAAACCGACTCACCTCTCCCTCCTGCTGGGTGTCTTGGTTGGGGCGGACATGCTGGCCATTAAGACGGCAGAGGAGGAATCAAGTAATAACTAGACTGGAGGTGAGGCCGTTCTTTTCCATTTTCATTTGTAAGGACAAGGGTTGCCAAGAGCAAAAAGGAAAAGTCGGGCTTTTACCTTCACCGTGCAATGATAACAGGGCCAGTGTGGAGCCAATTACAAGTATCAGCAAGCAGTGCCCTCTCCTCCTGGGCAGAGCCACAGTTATAAACTAGGAAGGCCTAAAGCCTCCACCCACAAGCTCTCCAAAGGTTCTGGCATTTTCTGAGGCAATGCACCTCATGAAGTAACACTGTGGGGCTGTCAGCCTGACCCCAGCAAGAATCTCCTTCTATCTGAGATGGGACAGTGCAGTGGCCAAGCCAGGGGCTCCCAACCTTGCCTGGCTATTAGAATCTCAGAGGAACTATTAATACAAACCCCCCTGGCTGACTTCATCAGTTCTTATGACACCTCCTCATAGAAGCCCTCCCTGACTACTTTTACCCCCACAATCACTGTCTACCACCTACCTGGTTTTTGTTCCTTAAGGGCGTTTACGCTCCTGAAAATGTGTTTTATTTCTTGAATGGCACATCCATCCTCTAAAACATTCTTGCTTCTTTACCTGATTGCTCAGGTATTGTCTCTCCACCCGCACCCTCCTGTGCCCAAACACATTCTCGTCCCACTGCCTTGTCCATGGCTGTATCCTCGGCTCCTAGCCCAGGGTCAGCACACATTGCCAGTGATGACTGGCGCCCCCCCACCCCCCGCGCCCGCCCTCCGGCCCACCCCCTGTGGCTTTTCCTTAGCATTTGGCTCAGGGGCTGCCCAGCACAGGTCTTGGTGTGCTCACGTGGGCAGGATGAGGGGTGGAGGACTTACTCGTAGAACTCCGCTGCCGGTGTGAACTTGTACTTCGAGTACTTGGTCTGGTTGCCCAGCACGGAGGCATTGAGGAGCTTGGGGTCCGTGCAGTTGGGGCTGTTCCAGGCGTGGCCACAGTTGGTCCAGGGCAGGTTGAAGGTGAAAGAGGAGAAGAGGTAGTAGAGGGACCAGGCAATGATGACATTGTAGTAGAAGCCAACATAGAGGGCGATGAGGATCACAGCGTAGCCGACTCCTGGGTGGGGGCAGAGAGGTTAAGCAGGGCTTCCCAGGGCCGGGCTCAGCCCAGCTCTCCTGTGGCGGCGGAGTGGGGAGAGGGCGGGGCGGTGGCGACTCCAACCACTGCACCACCGGACCCCACTCCTTTCTTTTTCTGTAGCAGATTGCCAGAGCCCCACCTGTGTCTCCTACGCACCCACCATCCCTTTGCCCAAGAGCTTTCCCTTCCACCGCAGTGCCCCCTCTGCCCACACATCGGGCAGGCCAGGTGTGCCAGGACCTGAATGTCCCTGGGGAGCAGCAGAGCCAGGGATTGGAGTACAGGTATCCCAGCTCCCTCACCTTGGGCAGGATGACACTGAGGCGTGCTGCCACGCTCTCCAAAGTGGTGCCGAGCCCGTGGCCTGCGGTGGAGCCGGCTTGTTGGTTGCCTCCCCCTTCCTGGCCCCTACTGATGTTTCTGGATCACGTCCCCAAATAACTCCTTACGTTGAAATCCTTGTCGTAGGATCTGCTTCCGGGGAACCCCGAACAAGCACGCCCTGCTCAGAACTTCCGCCCTGTGTTTCCTCGGGGTCCTGTTTTCAATCGCCTGCTTTACGTACCAACCTCGTCTTCCTGAATGTATCACAAGCTCCTTTAAGGCGAGTTCTACAGCTTTTGCCTGCTCAGCATGGCTTTAAGAGAGTGGCCTTAAGTATTCTTATCATGTAAAGCTTGAATGAGGCTAATCCCTCATTTCGCTCATCTGGCTGTAGGCACATGACTCAGGCCTGGCCAATCAGAGCTCTGCTTCCCCACAGCCACAGTGATTGGTTGGTAGATAAGCATATGACTCAAGCCAAACCAATGAGAGTCCTTTCTGGGACCTTTAATGAAGCTGTGATGATGTAAGGGGTCTTCGTTTTATTTTGTCCTTGTTAAACTTGGTAGGATTTAACCTTGTTGCTGATGGCCGGCTTTGCTAGCACCTGAGGATACTATACTTGAGACAAAAGCTGACACTGATGAAATCGGACTTGAGAAGGATGGGGAGAGATTTCAGATAACATTATTCAAGAAGCTGGCTCAAAGGCTCTGGCCAGGTAGCTCAGCTGGTTAGAGCATTGTCCTGATACGCCAAGGATACAGGTTCGATCCCAGATCAGGGTGCATTCAAGAATCAACCAATGAGTGCATCAGTGAGTGGAACAATAAAATAAACCAATGTCTCTCCCTCCCTCCCTCCCTCCCTCCTTCCTCTCTCTAAAAATCAATTTAAAAAAAAAAGAACCTGGAGGAAGCAATATCTGAAGCCAGCAAGAAATTCCTGATCCCTGGACTTTACTGTATCATAAGCCAAAGAATTCTGTTTTACATTCAAGGCACTTTGAGTGAGATTTCTGGAAATAAAAAATTCCTAACTAATGCACAGATATCTTGCAAGCCTCTTGTACCAGCTCGTATCTTCTAAAGGACTAGGCACATAGGAGGTGCTCAGGAGACACACTCCAGCTGAGAAGAGCCTCAGAGGGGTTGCCCTGGTGCTCAGTGCCCTCTGGGCCCGGCTCCCTAGAACAGTGCTTGGGAGACACTAATTCTTGCTCCACATCCTTCTCACAGCTGTACAGGGGCCAAGAAATGGCAATTGCCATGGCCACTTCCTCCAGGTGTGCCCTAAGTCCCAAATGTAAGCGGGCTTCCTCTTGTATCCCAGCTGTGACTGATTAGTTGTGGCTGTTGTATTAAGGATTGAGGCAGCTTGCTGGCTGAGCCTAGAAAGATCTGTGATCTATTTATCATGCCTGCCATGGGAGCAAGAGGGGCGAGCAGTGGTATGTGTGCTGGGTACTTTCTGATACTCCGTGTTTCTCATTCAGAAAACAGACACCCTCTGGCCACTCAGCTCTAGAGCCTGGACTGCAAAGTCAGGTTCCCAGACATTCTAGGCTAAAGCTATCCGTGAAACACCAAAGGTTCTCCATGTAACTTGGGATGGTGGCCGTGCCTGAGTCCCACGAGTGTTGGCTACCTCAGATCCCCCCTTTGGAGCAGATTCTCCAGGGGCACCACGGAGATCTCTCTGGACAACCTTCGACCACCCCAGGCCCATTCTTTACCTTTGAAGAGCGGGCAGATCTTCCACACCGTGGCTGCCCCTTCCCGGTTGTACTGGCCCAGCGCCAGCTCCATGTAGAAGAGGGGCATCCCAGCGATAATGAGGAACAGCGTGTAGGGGATCAGGAAGGCACCTGGGGGACAAGGAGGCAGAGCGTGACCCCCCTGGACCCCCGCCCAGCCTGGGCCTGCCCACACAGTGCTTGTGGATCCACGTGGACCAGAGCTGTGAGGGTCCTGACTCCCCTGCTCTCCCCCCACTTCCTGTGTGGTAGATAAATAGGAGTTACACAGAACAGCGGGTACTAATAATCGTAACGATCCTAGTAGTTGTAGTGGCAGCAATAATCCTAATAACGGGGTTCCGTAATCAAGTTAGTAAAATCCGGGTTGATCGAAGCTATACAGGCGAAGTTCTTTCAGGCTTCTCCCAGCTCACAAGCTCACACCAGGAAACGCCACGAGGGGACCGTCACGGGTATGTCCATACCACGTGTGTTTAAGACAGACCTTTCCCTCCCTGAGTGCCCATGCTGGGAATGCCCAGTGCTCCAAGCCCTTCCTTTTGCAGGTAAGAAAGCCGAGACCAGAGATGGGGGTAGACAGTGCCCAAAGTGACCTGTGATTGAGTTTCTCGCTTTGCTCATATCTCTATCATTTTTTAAGGTCACATGGGGCTTTCCTAACCACAATCTCATCAGACTCTTCTCAGTCTCACAGCAGAATCAACCAGACAGGGTCCTTACATCCCCTCAGGGGAAACTGAGGGCAGAGAAGGGAATCAAATCAGTCCTGTTTGCACTGCTGATAAGTGACTGAAGCAGGATTCAAATCGGGGCAGTTGAAGATAAATAGATGCTGGAGCACAGAGGCCAGAGGTTCAAGACTCTGACCAGGGAAGGTGCCCACGCGGACACTAGAGGGGTCCCTTGGCAATGGGCAGCAACCAATCCCTGGGGGGATTCCTGGCATGAGATATGTCTGAGTTCCGAACTTGGGAGAGCTCAATGGGCTCTGACCCAGCCAGGTGGCTCTCTGGGATATGTGCTTGTCAGCTGGTGTTGCTCACATATAGCAAAATCCAACTCCTTTTCCTGATGTGGCGGGAGGTAGCCCGGCCAGGTGCACACTCCTTCTGCCATTGACCTTTGGCTGAGTTGCTGTAACTTGGAAACCAAACTCTCTCTTCCCGGTCCACACCAGGGAAGTGCAGAAATTGGGGAATATTTAATGATGGCAATGTTAGAAATATAATGTCCCCTTACTGTGTTCTGGTCATGTTGCATGCGATGTCTCATTCAATCTTCACAACCACGTTAAAATGCAAAGATCATTACTACATCCATTATATAGATGTGAAAACTGAGGCCCCAAGCTAGCAGAGAACTGCGGGCATCACAGGACACGCGGGGTCAAATCTACCCAGCTCCTCAGACTACTGGTTCTCCACTTTCTTCCCAGGAAGCCCCAGTCTCTTAGGGACAAGGCATGAAGCGTTGTGAGACCCAATGCTTTTGGTAGCAGCAGATGAACCAGCAGGGTGAGAAGTAGGGAAGAAACTACTGGGAAGTGAGTACATCCTGTGTACCAGGCAGGGCACTGGGCTCTGGACATCTGTGGTCCTGTTTACCCTTCCCAGAAATCACCTGAGGTAGAAACCACTATACCCCTTGGGCAGAGGAGGAAACTGAGGGTTGGAGAAATTAAGTGACGTGACCAGCCTCACCCAGCTGGTAAGTGATGGATCTGGGATTCGGACCCATTTCTGCCAGAGCTTCAGAGCCATTCTCAGTGTATTCTACAGACTCCAGAACATTCCAGCCTAGATGGAGAACAGAGTCTTGGGCGGGGGGTGGGGAGTATTCTGAAACTGGGGATCTGGGTGGGCTCAGCTGAGCCGCCGCATTTGTTGGTCATAGGCTGGTCTAACGCTCCAACCCCTGCTCCAGGTGGGACTTCTCTGAAACAGCCACATGCCAACCTCTCTCTTCCTATCCTCATTTCCTGCTTTCAGTCTCTACCCTTGTCCCTCTCCCGCACAGACAGGGCTGGTCTGGCACCTAAACCCACATCTGTCTGATGGGTAGGATAGACCACAAACCAAAGCAGGGAGGAGGAGGGCGACCCCTGCTGGCCCAGTTGTCCTGATCCTGGTTCAGTGAGACTGCCAGGGATCCTGAACAACACAAGCAAACCATGATAGGACAGGATGGGGGAGCCCTTGAGAGCCTGTGTATAGTATCATCTCCACTACCTGGGAAAAGGAAAACCTTGAAACTGTGTGTTCATCCCAAAGCCTGGAAAGGGAGGGGGTCCACAGTGCCCAAAGATAAAGCCCATGAAACCACTTTGGTTGATGGCGTGCCTCCCGTTAAGTATACAACATGAACTAATGGAGCCTGGAGCACGATAAGGATTCGGACGAACAGATCCCTGCACATACCTGTATTTGGGTAGTCATGTCTCCCTGGGGGAAGTTGGCACCACCTTTACCTGTCAATCAATACGTAACTTCTTCACCCCCATCCTGCCAACTGTATAAGTCCTTAGGACAAAGGACTCATTCTCTTGGCTCCCTGGGCCCTCTGGCCCTCTGGCCCCCTGGCCTCCTCTGGCCACCTGTGCTCTTGTCACCCTTGCTTTTGCTCTCCCGTTAGAACTTAACACTAATAAACTCTGCTTGCACTCTGGTAAGCTTTCTGATCTGTAATTCTTTACTGCGTCGGCAAGAAGAACCGAGTTTTTCCCATAATGTTAACTGGTGCCATGACTTGGATTGTGACTTGGATCTCACCCTTTTTGCCTCCAGACATTTGGCACGCAGTAAGCCTAGTCTCT
Organism: Mormoops blainvillei; assembly: GCA_004026545.1. Lineage (NCBI taxonomy): Eukaryota > Metazoa > Chordata > Mammalia > Chiroptera > Mormoopidae > Mormoops > Mormoops blainvillei. The sequence continues at coordinate 71,275 of PVJD01003412.1, read as the reverse complement.
CACCTTTGGGGTAAAGGAGATGCTGCACTGTGAGGGGGCGAGCATTCAAATGTGCTAGGCCTGTGTTTGGAGGTAGAAACAATGAAATCTGGAATGAGTGCTTGGTTCTGCCCAGGCTCCAAAGACAAAAGAGCCACTTCTTCCCTCTGGCCTGAGTTCTTGGTCATTTCTGTGTGAGTGGGGGCCTTGCGGAGGTGTCTGGGGTCCGTCCCTAAGACTTGCAGGGGCCTTATGGAGAACTCCCATCACCCACCACATGGATTCCTTAGCCTTTTCTGCCTCTAAACCTGGCCAGAAGAACAGTCAGTTTAGATCACTGGCCTTTCATAAACTTGAAGCATCCCTCTCCCCCAGGTGGCTTCTTGCAACATCTCTCTTCTCTGGCGCTTCAATTTGCATCCAAATACCTCTTGCAGGAGCTCCAAGGAGGGACAATGTTACATTTGCCAGGTGAACGTCTTGCTCTCGCCCTCTGGAGAAATTGCTACATCCTGCAGGGGCAGGCAGGGGTTGAGCATTAAAAGCCACAAGGGTGCTCGCCACAAAGAAAGACACCGTGAGAGGATAAACCGGGAGGTAGACCAGGACAAAGTGCCAGGTTGCCTACCGGCCACAAGCAGAAGTCCACGCCACGAGAGGCACAGTGTAAAAGCACCCTCCCATCCCTGCAGCGCATTCCCCACTTGGGGTTAGTTCTCGAGAGGAGGAACCAAGATGTTAGCCTTTAGTGGACAGTACTGGCTTTTCCAGGTTCTTTTCTCCTAATTATGCCTTCTCTTCACTCAAATTTGCTTCATTCATAAGTTTTCCCCTTTTCCATTTCATAACATACTCCTTAGGTCAAATGTTTGGCAAGCTAATCAGGCTTAAGTCTTACAAGACTTATTGTGCTGGCTTTAGAATGTTGTATATTTAAGCTGCAGAAGAATTGTATATTTGCAGAAGGTTCGTGTAAGGCATAGACGGCATGTACGAGTTGAAGAAGGATTGTGAAAGAGGAAGAAACGGGAAAAGAAGGAATTAAGAAAGGGCAGGACTGTGAAGGAGAAGGGCAAGAAGCAATAAAGAAAAGAGCTACACTATGGGGAGGAAAGGCATTGGAGTAGGGACCTCAAGAAGGGCGATGGAAGTAGAAAAAGGAATAAGAAGGAAAAACTAGCATATGAGTCTTTGAAACACTGTCGACTCTAGACCTAGGAGCTACCAGGTCCTGAGAACAGCAGGGTAATTAACTTGCTGCTCCAACTCATTACTGGCTGCAGGGACAGCAGGGTGCCTGCCTCTCCAACGACGCAAAGGGGGAAAGGTGACACTTTAAAACTCAGGCCGTTTTTCAGCCGCTGCGTGAAGCCTGAGTGTGGCGTCTCAGCTGTCTGCTGCTCACCAGCCCCTGTCCTGAGCAGAGCGGGAAGGGGGGGTGGGAGGTGTTGAAGGCCACTCTCAGGGTGGAAAAAACCGCTCCCTGCTCTCTCCCAGGGACCAGCTGCCAATGTTTGACCCCTCAACTCCCCGCAAAGACTTTTTAGCTCCCAGAAGGATGCAAAAACTACCAAGATTCTTTCTCACCCACCCCAGGAAAGGGATCAGCAGTCCTCACCCATTGCCTGTGTTCCTTTACAGGTTTATGCCGAGAAGCTGCAGCTTCTAGTGCTTTTATTCCCCACCCCTTTTTTTGGTTGAGGAATAAAAAGAGTCCATTCCTGCGGATACCCCCTTAAGACACAGCCTATCTAATCTGTCACAGCGTGATCCTCAAAACCTAAAGAAAGACTGGCTGATCTTTTTTTGTAACACAGCTTGGCTCCAATATCAGCTCCCGGATGGGGAGGCTTGGCCCCTCCGTGGGACCCTAAGCTATAACACCATTCCACAACTCAGTCTCTTTTGCAAACGCCTAGGTAGGTGGGCAGAAGTCCCTACATACAGGCATTTTTTTTTAAGCCATCACACTACGTTTTTCCATAATTATTCATTTAAAACCATACCTGAGAGATAATTACCACTAATCCCATTTCACAGAAAAGGAAACTGAGGCTTAGAAAGGTCAAGTTGCTGGTCTACACTAGTAAGGATGCTGCTTGGCGGCTTCAAACCTGGATCTGTCGGGGACCTGCTCTGCCTTCTTGCTCCAGTTGGGGGCTTGGAGCCAGAAAGCAGGAAAATAGGTGTATTGAACTGTTTAATAGGCCTGAAGTTCAAAGTCAGTGGCCCCAGAGACTGCAGGGAAGGAAAAGCCAAGGGTCATGGCTCAGGTCGCGGCACCGTGCGATTTGATGTTCTTTTCTACAAGGAAGGGAAAAGGCAGCATCGGCCAATTAACCAGGCACCCGTGTTGGTCAGTTTTCTCAACCCTATAGCTCTGGGTAGCACTGTCAACAGGTTGTAAATGGCCCTGTTTAAATTCATCCCCTGCTGGGCAGGCTGAGTCCTCGCCAAGGGAGGGGTGGGGGATGAATGTGCACAAGCCCCAGGCTCTTCTCTCGGGCAGGACAGCGTGTGGTAGGGGTCAGCTGAAGCTTCAGGTGGGGACAGGCCAAGAACATGTGGGAATGGTGAAATGGCTGAGTTAGAATGAAAGCCAGAAAGCTGCCGAGTGGCTAGTGCCTTTTTCTAAAAGGTGACATCGACCTGCAAGCTAGCCCACACTGCCTTGCAGAAAAAGCTAGAGGAAGCCAGAGCAGAGCTGAAGATAAGTCAGCTGAGGATGCCTCTCTTGGGAACAGCTCTGAGGCAGCTCCCGGGAAACTGAGGCTGGGTTGCACACATTCTGGAAGTCACTGCCTTGCAAGACCCGTAACCACGTTCCCACAGCCTGGCTACACCCCCGTGTGGGGTGGTGCCAAATGCATGCAGCCAGCCTCCCACAGATCCTGAGAGCTGAGAGATGCAACTCTGGCTCTGGAATGTTCTGGCTGTGCAGGTGCAGGGGAAGAGGAAAGACCTAGAGAAATGCAGGCAGGGCCACACCTCCGAAGCACCTCAGCTCCTGGGAGTCTCTGACACATAGACACGTCCACGGGTGCACACCTGTACCTATTCATGCAAAGGGACACTTCCGCACACCGACATGCTCACAGAAACACATGAACGAAACACCTGCCGACTGTGCAAGGGGCTCCCACCAGTTTGGGTGCATTTAGTCATCTGTCCGTCACCCCAGCCCAGCATGTACTGCCTCCGCCCCACTACTAGAGAGGAACCCTACTGGTCACAGAGGGCTTCTGGAATCCTCTGTGCAAATGTTGAGTCTCAGGAAAGGAAGGCTGGTGGTTGCTCAGTTCTGGGTGGGTGAGATGGAGCAGAGCTTAGGTGGGTGAGGGGGACCTCGGGAATGAGAGAGAATGCCTGCAGGAGGGGGTGCAGCAGAAGGCAGTATGGCCCAGGCTGTTGGGGAACTGAGGGCAGCGGGAGGGTGTGTGACCAGGGAGGAGCCACTGGAAGGAGAGTAGGGCCCCCCACCCCCAGACCTGGCTGGACCAGCTTCCAAGACCGTTGAGGGCCCAATTCCACAAGCCAAATTGCAGCCACACCCTGAGGTACTGAGCAGCGAAATCCCAGAGAGCTGTTCCCTGGGCTTCTGCAGTGGTCACCAGAGTCCCAACAAAACCTTGGTCAATGCCCGGGGCAGCTGGGTTGGTCCCTCCTCCCCTGACATCCCAGGGGCACAATCGACGTCAGGTGTGAAGGAGAGTGAGACAACAGGCAAAGACAGAGTGGCTCCCAGCAGGCCGACTGACCAGGGCACCTGCGGGGCCAGGGACGAAGCCCGCACGGAGATCGACACTGCGCATGTCTGCAGATTTCAAGAGGACATGTCGGAGTACAGCCGCTAAATATACGTTCTATCTTCCCACCTGGATAACTAGACCTTCGCATTTGCCCTGACGCCATGTAAAATTCAAGGTTGGAGCCTGCAACTCTGCTCTCAGTGCTCTGCGCTGGAAAGTGGTGGCGTGGGGGAGCCCTGTTTGTCCTGCTCCGCCTTCTTCTGCACCTCAGCTCCACCCAGAGACATGCCATGCATCTTAGCTCGGGTTACAGCCTCTGCAGACAGTGGGCCCGGGCTCGCCTTGGGCCTGGGGCTGAGCCAATGTCCAGCACAGCCCATGGTACAGAGGAAGGGACCAAAGAAAAGGCCCATGCAGACCCAGAGGGGTTGGGGTGCCTGGGCAGGGGATGCGGGGTAGGAGGCAGTGTCCTGGGTGGGTGGGCCCACTCGGCCCTGACCCCACGAGAAGAGGAAGAGGGCAGAGAGGGGCTCTCTACGTCCCAGGGCCCAGGGCAGACCCATTGTGACATAATGAGACACAGATATATATTCGGTCTCTGCTTTGTGTTTCTGACACAAGATCCTAAAACCCTTGTAAATCTCCCAAGTGATGAGGGTAACAGGAGTGTCTAGCACAGAGCTCCTAAATCCCTTGGAATTTTCTGGGTGATAGGAGTGACATTTGTCCTAGTATAGTGACTTGGTGTGTTCCTGGATGTTGGCTGGTCGCCAGAAGTTCCAACCGTGATTATAGAAGTTTGGAGCTTTCAGCCACTCCCCTCCTCTTGGGAGGGGAGGGGGCTGGTGATTGAGTTAATGCTGACCACACCCATGTGACGAAGCCACCACAAAAATCCCTGACCTATAGAGTTTGGAGAACATCCAGGTGGTGAACACATCCACGTGCCAGGAGGTGACGAACCCCAACTCCGTGGGGACGGAAACTCCTGTACTTTGGATCTGTCTAAGCCTCGCTCTGCATACCTCTTTATCTGACTGCTCCCCTACATCCTTTATTATAAACAGGTAAGGGTAAACAAGTGTTTCCCCAGGTGCTATGAGCCATTCACGCGAACGATCAAATTTGACTACAGGATGGTGGCAAGCCCTCCCTGACTTACAGCTGGTTAGTCAGACGCACAGGTGACAACATGGGACTTGCGACCGGCATCTGAAGTATGGACGGTCTTGTAGGGTCTGCATTAATATCAGGTAGATAGAGTGAGAAAGGAACTGTAGACCACCCAGCCTGTGTCCAGAGAGTTGGGAAATGGTCAGTGTGGGGGAAAGCCCCACACACTAGGGTCAGAAGAGTATAAACCAGAACAGTTTTCCTCTTACCCCCTTGCCTGGATCTACAGACAGTTCTGGCCACCTGGTCCTATTATTTATGGCTGTGTGACCTTGAGTAAAAATATAACCTCTCTGACCCTAAGTTTCCTCTTTGTAAGTGGGGATAATAACACCTGCGTCACTGGTTTGCTGTGATAATTAGAGATAACAGAGGTCAAGTATGTGCGCATAGTAGGCGCTATATAAATGGGAATGACGTCCTGCTGTTACACGTGAGAGCAGACGGGACCCACACGGCTCTGTAGCCTGGAAGCCGCAGCTGACTGAGAATCGTCAGCTGGCTGAGGGTGGCCTTGGCCTTCACAGCACACAGCCGTGGACGCCTGCCGGGGGCTCGCAGGTGTGGAGCACTTGGAGGCGGTCCCTTGGGCTCCTCGTGTCACTGTCCCCAGTGAGGCTTGCACCCAAATACACTACTGACCACAAGCAAGTCCAGAACCCAGGATTCCCCCAGGCGACCTCCAGCCCGGTGGCCAAAAAAGGGGCCCGTAGTGCCACCCAGGTCCTCTTCAGGAACGAGGGGCCGTCCCCTCCGCGGGGACTGCTCGGGTCTCAGCTGCTGAACGGACCTACTTCGATCAAGGCCACACCTCTTTCCCAGGGGAAGCTGGCCTCAAGGCCACACCTCTTTCCCGGGGAAGCTGGCCTCCAGTGATCGATCAACCGCGGCACACAAAGCCCCGCCCCTCACCCCAACTCAGGGCAAGTCTAGACGGCCCTCCAAGCCTCAGGGGCCCCCGAGATCAGCGGAGGCTTTGCTGAACCTGGATGCCCAACCTCTCCGTCTGGCTTTCTAGCTCCCTCCCCCCCTCCCCCTGCAGCCTCACCTGCACCCCCATTCTGTCCCATGGAGCCATGGACAACAAAACAAACCAGTCTTTTCCCAACGCGATTCTTTGTGGCCGGGCGTCAGGCATGGGTCCCCCTCTGAGTCTTTGCCAGTTAAACAGCTGGCTGCCGGTGGCCTTTTCTGTGGGGAAACGCCCCAGTTCTTACACTAAACCAAGCCCAGATGGTTCAAGTTCGTCATTCCAGAGCCACGTGGTGCCAACTCATGTCCCCTCCCCCAGACTGGTCTTCTCCTTGGGGCCCTCCACGGCCACCGTGGGCCCTGACCACTGGACCCAGGGTCCCTATCACCTCAGCCCAAGTGGGGTCTTGCACCCTTCCACTCCTTCCTTGCACTTGAGGGGGACTAGTCAGGAGTCTCTGCCTACTTCCTGCTGCTCCCAGAGGGGGCGTCACACAAAGCAATGACGGCTGGCTGTTTGGGGCTCCACAAGGGGTCCTTCCAGCTGAGCTCTGGTCTTATCTCTGAGACCTGGGACAGCCCTGGTGAGGGAACGCTCAGTCCCCTGATGGTCTGCACGCCCCTCCTCTAAGGATAGCCATGGAGGTGGCAGTCAGGGGAGGGAATGTTGGGGCTGCCCCTGTTCATGTGACAACTACCCCTCTGCTGTCAGCTTGGCAGGGTCTGGGAAGATTTTTATTAACAGCTGTTTGGAAGTTCTGCTCTCCCACCTCCCCCATCCTGGTCTCTTTAAAGGGAACAAACTACAGGGTGTTTCGGATGCTCAGAACTACACGATAGAGGGAACTATAACCCACAAAAAACAGAGCAGGATCTCACCTCCCTCATTTGGGATATAATACCTCCAGTAATAGGATCAGCACTGACATTAACTTTTATATTTTCTACAATAGACACTGAGCTCCCTAAAGGAAGGACTTGACTTTTGCTCATCTTGATATTCCTGGCATATGATGGATATTTTGTTGATGATTTTTGGTTAAATAAATGGATGCCGCCAGTGACTTAGGCATGGCTAATGGAAGCCCTGGGGCCTTTTTCCGCTCCTGCTGTGACCCAAACCCTCACTTAGGCAGCTGGGTTTGGGACCGAAGGGCAGGATGTAACATTTATCCCCGTGAAATTCCATCTTGCTGGAAAAGGTCCCTTGAGATCTTTTGGGCCAGCTCAGAGCATGGGACCAAATCTGCTGGTGACCTCAGCCCCAGGTCTCAGCTCCAGCCCCCAGTGGGCACCTCGTTCCTGCAGACTTATCAGCAGAAGGGCCACACCAGTTTGGCTCATGGGCATCTGAGCTGAACCTGGCTTGGCAGGCTTGAAGTGTAGACAGCTCCCTTACAGCCGGGCCAGATGTGGGGACACTGAGTTTGCAGACTCCCGCCCTCTGCATCGGCCACCTAGCCTCAGCAAACCCAGCTATTTTGGCCCAGCGAGTTCCTAAGAGGCTGCAGGTACCAGAGACCTGGAGCTGAAAGAAGCGGAACTCCATTTGGGACCCAGAACAGCATGGGGCCCTACAAATGTAAGGAAAAGGTTAATCCCCATTCTCCAGGTGAGGAAACCGTCGTGAGACAAGATTGAGCTGTCAGAATACGGAGCACCGCATGGCTCTTCATTCTCGATGCCCAGGCCGAGGGTGGCCCCATCCATCGATTTCCCTTCCTCAGTTTCCTTTTACAGTCAGATCTGCTCCCTCCCAAATCAGGGCCCTGCCCTACGTCTGGGTCTAACCTGTGGTTAGAAACCATTGACTGGTTCCTATAATAGCAACTACTGCATTTATTGAGTTCCTATGATGTGCCAGGCACTGTTTTGAGTGCTTTGCATATATTCTCTGTGATGTCATATCACTGTGCAGGGAGGTATAGTTACTCCCCTTTTTCTGCACAAGGAAACAGGCCCAGAGAGGTTGGGCAACTGGTCCAAGGCCACATTTCCTGGAAACATCAGGCTGGATTTAAACCCATGTCTGTCTGAACCTGAAGAGCTATTAGCACGACACGTCTCAAACAAAAGCAGCCATTTGCACAGGACAATTCACAGTGACCTCTTCCCTGGCAGGGAGGCAGACGTGGGGACCCCATCAACTGTCCCACTCCTCCCCAGGAACCAGCACAGGCCAGGCCCAAGACCACAGGTGCAGAGGGACAATCTAGAACCCCAGAACCAGCTAGGCACCGCCTCCCTGGTTGAGAAGGCTCTGAACAAAGCCCTGGAATCTTCGAGAGTGGCGCTCCCCACCGGAAGCCTCCCACACCCATGCACCCCAGCCTCTGCCTCTGGGAAGATGCTCAGGGAGGCTGATCTTTCAGGAAATATTAGCCAGGGGCCTACCCTATCAGTATCTTTATTATTTCAAAACAGCTTCCAGCATGAAAAAGTGGACTTGGAGGTTACGGTGTTCATTCTGGCACTGGAAGGGCACACCAGTTAGGTTTCTGGGTGGTGAGTCCTGGCTTGAGTGCAGTGCTGGGCCAGGACAGGGCTAGAGCATGGGGGTCCTCGGAGCCCACCTCCAGCTGGAATTTGGGCTCAGAGACAGGCTGTGACGTGCCCAGGTTTAACAAAGCTGGGATTCAAACTCAGGTCTCTGGGCTTCTTCCACAATTCAGGGATCCCCGCCTGCCAGCCTGCTCGCCCATCTCGGGGGTAGGCTTTGGAATTACTAAGTGAGAATTGATCCACAAAGAGCAACCAGGGGGTCTCAGCAGCCATAATGCCCAGAAGGGGCCCGCTGAGCATCCCCTGGAGCGGTGAGGTGTAAGTTACCAAAGGAGCTGCCTTCGACTCTGTCATGGTGGCTGCGCTACTGCGTTGTGCCAACCACGGACATCCCAGCCAGAAATGGAAAGTCACTGCTAATACCTCCCAAACCTTCGCCTGATATTCAAGGTCTCCATGGCCCGGCCCCAACTTGTCTCTCCACCCTTATCTCTCTCAGCTTGCCCTTCAGCCTGCACTCCTAGTCTGTGATGTGAGCCCAGGTGCATTCTTGAACAACTAGAATATCTCCTTCCCTTGCCTGCCCCCCAGGCTTGTCCATGCCCCTCCCATCCCCAGGATCTGAGCTCCAACCACAGCCCACCGCCTCTAGGTTTTCCTAAGCAGCACTCGTCACCCCCCATCCATTTCACAGGTCTCCCTAACGACGCCAAGAAGGAGTAGCAGGGACTGGTACCGAGGCCAGCCTCCATGTCAAGCTCCCCACGGGCACAGTCAGTCCTCAGAACAAGCCTCAGAGTTGAACACCATTATTTCCATTTGACAGATGAGGAAACTGAGGCTTGCAAGTCACCCAAAGTCACACAGCTGGAAGCTGGAATCCGGGCTCTTGATCTCCAGGCTGCCAGCCCCAGCCCTACCCTCACCCCTAGTTACCTACCCCCAGGCGCTCTGCTGTTTCTGGAGACGAACCAAGCCTTTGAGGGCTCCGGCCGTTTCATGAATGTTTCCAGTCCACAGAAGTCTGCTGGGCACCTTCTACCACATTCCTGGGATCTAGACCTTATCTTGAGCATTAGAAAGGCAGGCATGAAAAGCCACGTTCTCTGCTCTCAAGGTGCCCCAGGCGGTTTGGGAGACTGGCGCCCGAAGAGACACGTGACTGAACAGCTTGCGGTGGGCTCTGTGCAGGGCTAGCAACCTTAGGAGAGGGGGCTTCCAGACGGCTTCGCTTAAAAATTAGAACCTGTGCCAACTTTGCTCCATTTTGTACCCCAGACGCCTGGGATGTCACCTTGCGTACAGCCTGCTCTCTGCCTGCGCTGGTGGCAAGGGCCAGGTGTGCGCACAGAGGCAGGGCATCGCCTAGATGCCCACCTGGCTGGCGTGCCCGACTGGCCGTCCGGGGCGCTTTCAGTTTCATCACTTACAAGGATGGAAATGACTCGTAGCAGCGCGACCATGGAGCCCTTGGGTGCCTAAAGCTCCCGGCAGGCAGACGGGGCAGTTAATGTCCTGCCGGGATGACCCCGGCAGAGCCTCCACTGGGCCTCCCACGAGGAGGAACCCGGTCAATGTCACTGATCGATGAGGCAGCCTTCCGCTGTCTACAGGCAAGCTGTCTCGGTCAGTCACGAAGGACATGCTGGACGGCATAACCGAGGGTCTCTCCGTCTGTCTTTCGCTCATCGCCTCCCTGGTGAAATAACATTGAATCTGCATTTCTGTCTTTCTTGGGTCTGAAGGGCCATAATGCTACATCCTGACCAGAAGCCCTTAAGAAGCCGAGGCAGCCAAACACGGGGAAGTTTCACCTCCGTCTAAATCATGCCGCCCATTTCTCACCCAGAAGGAGAAGCAAGTGTCTAGAGTATACAGTGAAGCAAAGAGCTAGGTCCCAGGCCCTGACACCCAGTTCTAAACCCTCTCCCCGTCTCTGTCCGACCCCCTGGAGTCCCGAGCCAAAGGCCCTGCCAGGCAGGAGGGTCCAGTGGATAGTGAGGTTTCCAGAGCTGAGCCTCACCGACTTCTGCCTCTAGGTTATATTCTTTGCTGGGCTCTCTTCAGGGCACCCCTTAGCTCGTCCCAGTAAAAGGGGCAGGGCCGAGTAGTTTGGGCACCCAGGAGGAAAGGCCCTGGGGAAGGAGCTAGGGCCTTAGAGCCCAGTATCCTGTCCTCTGCGCTGCTTCACCCAGGACTCTGACGCCTGGCTGGGCTGTAGTTGGTCTCTAGGTCCTCAATCCAGGGAAGGTAGGTGATGTCGCCCACCAGGGAGAGGGTGGGGAGAGCTTGGCTGTTATTCTCAGCCCCCTGTGCCCCCGCTACCTTGTCACATGGCCAGGACCCTGGGGGGTAGGGTGGGGGGTAGGCTCCGTCCTAGTGACCCGGGCCTCCTGCCTCCAGAGCCAGTCCAGCTCTTGGGGTCTGCCCACCAAGCCCTCCTAGGCTCTGTATTCTGGTCCCTCCAGCAAAACTCTCGCTGCTGGGAGAGGAGTTCTCTCTGACACTAGCTTCGCTTTGTGCGTCTCTGTCCCGAGAGCACGGGGCTTCCCAAGTGCCTTCAGGAAACCGCTGTCTTCTATCAAGTTTGGTAATGCTGGATCTAGGGACACTGTGTGCCTGGTTGTCACCTCCTGTGCACTTTTGGCACCCCTTCCAGAGCTCTCCAAATCTCGACCTCCCTTCCGGCGAACCTTCAAAAGTCGGGGGTCCTCACGTGCCCTGGTGCCTGTTTCCCTCCTTCCATACGTGTGCCCCTTACTGCCCGAGTTCATGCCTCAATTTCCCTCTTCCACGGGGAGAGGGAAATGCTTTTTCCGTGAGCCCTGATCAGTCCCTTCCTGCTCCCCAGACTTGCCCGTGTGCTTCCTCTTCTCCTCCGTGTGTATCCCATCTCCTCTCCCAGCCACTGCTGCCGACAGGTAGCCTCCCAAGTCCAAACCCCCAGCCCATCAGGGGGCTCACCGCCGCCGTTCTTGTAGCAGAGGTAAGGAAAGCGCCACACGTTGGCCAGGTCCACCGCGAAGCCGACTACCGAGAGCAGGAAGTCAATCTTCTTGCCCCAGGTCTCCCGGGGCTGCTCGTCTCTACCCCGGGGCGCCAGGAGGCACTGGACACCATTGCGCTCTTTCACTACCAACAGCTCCGCAGCTTTGCGCGCCGGCAGGGGCTGCTCGGACCCGGAGTCCGTCCCGCAGTTCTCCGGCTGCACCTGCCGGTTCATCCGCGCCAAAAGCATGGGTGCGGCTGGCGGGAGGGACGTCAGCGGTACTGGGAGCGTGCCGAAGCTCTGTTTGGATAGAAGGAAAAGATGTGGTCACTGGGCCATTCCAACCTGGTTGCACCTCCAGAGACCTCCGAAAACGCCAGGGATACCTCGGTCAGCGCGCGCTGAGCGGACGCAGAGTTTCCAGAGAAGAGCGCGTGTCTGTTGGAACAATTTGGAAACAGAGGTAGTGGCGCGCCGGACTGTGACGGAACTTAGAGGCGGAGACCGCTCCTGCCCGCCCTGTAGGTCGGGCTTGGGACCTGGCAGCCCTTCCCTCATTTGGCCTCTCCCTCTCAATCCCAAATGACGGGGTTTGGACAGGCGGAGGCAGAGGCTTCCCAGGGCGGTGACCAGCCCGGTGCAGCTGGCTGCTCTCTCCCCCCAACAGCCCCAGAAGCCCCCCCGCCCCGACACGTAACACCTCTGCACGTCAAACTCGCTTAGCACTCTAGCTCTGCGCGCCTCAGCCTGGGTCTCCCTGGCCCATCTAGCCAGTCCCGCACGCAGGGCGCACTCACATGTCCCGCAGCAACGGGATCCCGGATGCCGTGCGCCCTGCCAGCCCGGGACCCGCCTCGCCTGGCTAGGTTGTGGGGCGCGGGCTGGGGCCAAGCTCCGCTGCGTAGTGTTCGGGCGCACCCCGAGGAGGGCTGGAGGAGCGGGCTGACCGGTGGGGTCGGGCTGGTTGGCTCTGGCCACGCCGGACGGCGGCCGGGCTGGTAATGTAGACTGCGCCCCAGGTAACGAGCCGATTGCATTAGCCCAGCGCCGGGCCCGCTCCGTCTGGAGCGTGTTAGCACTAATGGAGAGTGACAGCGGTCGGGAATGGGCAGGGGCGGGGGCGCGGCGCGAGCTCAGGAGGTGGCGAGAGCCCCGCTCCCAGCGGGACCCGGGTGCGCATTCCCTTTCCAGCGCGCACGCAGGTACGGGATGAAACCCTTAGAGCACCCGGCTTTGACCTCAGACCACGGCAAGAGAAAGGGGTTCCCAGAAGTAGGGCTTGAGTCGCCTCTGAGAGGGGGCCAGGAAAAGTCTGGAGACAGCAAATGACCCGGTTCAAAGCCAGCTCTGTCACCCGTCGCAGGCGTCTTAAACTACCCTGCTAGAGCTTTCTCCGTCAACAAATGGGAAACTTCTGCTCAGTTCCTAGGACGGCCAAGTGATGCTGGCAGGCCATTGGGTGGATTTTGTTTGGCTGGCTTGGGTGGAAAGGGCCCAGCCCAGCCCTTACTCCTCCATCGCTGTTTGTAATGGTCAGCCCAGCAAGGCATTGGAGGTTGTGACCCCTGTTGTAGGAGGCTGAGAACTATTGTTCACTTATCTAGTCATTCATTCATTCACCCCCTCACTCATTGGTTGCTGTGTATGCCTGCCTGCTACGTTCCAGGCATTGTTCTAGGCTCTGGGGATACATGAGTGGACAGCTTACTCAAGACTCCCCGACATGACGGAGTTCACATTCTGTCAGGGCGAGACAGGGGGAAACACTAAACATAATAAAGAAATACATCCATCCATACATACATACATGCAGGCGTGATCTGCTATGTGAGAAGGTGGCCTGTGCAATGGAGGGAAAGCAGCACATGGTGAGGCAATGGGGGAGGGCTGTGTTGGGAGGGGGCGGGGTTGCTGTCTGGTCAGGGAACCTGAGAAGGTGGCATTTAAATAAGTAAAGGAGGGAGCTATGCAGACCTGACATTCACTCACTCATTCTCTCACTCACGCATTTATCTGCAGGCTCATCTATTCATCCATCAGACAGATGCGGACCACCCGCTAGATACCCGAACTAACCACGCGGGCTAGTGGGGCTATGGAGATGACAGTTCCCGCTGTCAAACAGGAACTGTGTAAAGAGTCAGTCACAGCCCAGAGCCGTCAGGGTTGGTTGTGGCCACAGGGGTATGGGAATTAGGTGGTGCTGAGTGTGCGAGTCAGGGGCGGGGTGGTGATCCAAGAAGTCTTCCCAGAGGTGGCAACACTCAAATAGGATGGGCAGGAGCTTCCATAAGCCAGGCCTGCTGACCTTTAAACGCTCCAAGCTCAAACCCACCCCAGGACCTTTCTGCATGCTCTTTCCTCTGTCTGATCTCAAATACGCCCCCACTCTCTAACACATCACCCTATTGTATTCCCTTCATTACATTGCTATCCAAATTTATGTTCGCTTGCTTAGTATAGGTCTCCTCGTGGATGACATGAGCTCCATGAAAGCAGGGACCTTATCCTACACCCTGCGGTATTCCTAGCACCTCAGACATACTAGGGCATCAATTAGAATGCAAATGAATGAATTAATGGGCCTCCGGGGAGAGGGGTTTAGAGCATTTTCCCCCAGAGGGACCAGGACGACAAATGTCTCTGTGAAGGACAGAGAGGAGAGGGAGGTGATGGGTCTGTCCTGGCCTCCTGGGGGCTGGTGGTTGGAGGAGGCAGAAGGTCAAGGGAAGGAATGAGCAGAGATTTCACGAACGCCTGGGGCCACAGGTTGTTTACCTCCTTTGACCCAGGGTTTATCTTGTCAAGCCTGCGAGCAAAGCAGGAATGCCATCATATTTCATTTTTCAGATCTGAGGATCCGTGGGCCCCATCTGAAGTTCCACAGGTTGGAAGCGGCAACACTGAGGTGAGAACCCAGGTCCCTTGGCTCCCGGCCCCTGCCCGCTGCACCAGTCCTTGGGTGGGAACACTGAGCAGCTGTCTAACGATCAAGTTCTCCTCCTCTCCTCTCTGTCCAGCCCCAACCAGCCGGCCCTGTGACTCCCACCTCTAAGCTCCCCGTGAAGCCCCCGCACTCCCACTGTGGCTGCATCCTATGCGTCCCCTTGGAAGACCGCCTCACAGCTGGCCACCCACAGCCAGCTTTCCAGCCACTCGACAGGCACCAGCTGCCAGAGCTCGTTCTAAAACTCAAGCCTGATTGCCTCACTCTTCTGACTAAAATGCCTCTGAGAGACAGCAAGACATCCGTGTGATTTGATTAAACCCTGGATTTGAAGTAATTTTATTTTCTTTATACTTCTCTTTATCTGCCAACTTTTCGACAATGAGCATTGGATACATAAGCAATCTGAAAAAGATAACCCCAAATTTCTTTGAATCCTCTGATCTTTCCAAGATAATATCCAAACACCTTCAACAGTTCAGACAAGATTCTGCCTGTCTATTTAACCACATCTCTGGCCATATTAAATCTTTCCCCGTTCTTTCTACAAACCCTCTATAATCCCCAAAATATGGTTTATTCTCTAGCAACATGGGAGATATCAGCTACTAATAGTTCCCTGGATATGGTGTGCCTTTTTGCACCTCTGGATTTTTTAATATGCTGCCTTCATCTTCCTCTTGTCTACATGGAGAACTCCTATGCATTCTTCAAAACTTTAGATGTCACCTCCACTGTAAAGCCTTCCCTGATAGCCACCTCCCACAACAGAGTAAACTCCTTTATACCGCGTTGTATATTTGTCCCATTGTTATCTGTGTGACTTCCCCACTGGCACAAGGACAGTGCCTGGTATATCCTGTTACATAGCTTGAGCTCCAGAAATGTATACAAAATAGTACTAGAAGAGATCTCAATTGTTGGTTGGTTTTGGTGTCTTTGGAAGAGAGGGTTTATGTTGGATTCCTCCAGAAGCAAAACCTGAAACAAAGAATTGAATTGAAGTCATTTATTTAGGAGGCAGCCCCTGGTAGTCCTAGTGGATGTGGGGGGGGGGGGTTGGCAGGAAAGGGGAGAGAATGAGTAGAGGGGACATTAAGGAGCCGTTCCAACTGTGGGCAGTGGGCATTCGGTCTTCCTGGGGATCTCTGGGAGACAACATAAACCAAGCCTCGGTTGTCCCATTCCCGGGCAAGAAAGCTGGGTTATTTAATGTATTAAGGTCGCTCCCAGGGTGCCTACCTGCCAGCATTTCCAGCCTGCCTGGTGTGTGGGCCCAGCACACTCCTGTCACCAACAAAGGCTTCCAGCAGAGGGACTAGCAGTAGGAAGCTGATGGGGCTGGGTCTTCACTGGCAGGAACAGTGGATGACAATGATGAGGGGTGTGGGCAGGATACAGGGATGGAGGAGGTGTCCCCGCCCCAACCCACGACACACACATGCACACATCAGAGGGCCAATGAGCAGGTCCTGAGAGTCCCACCTTGTCACTTCAGAGACTCCTTGGGGACAGCAGTAAGGACACCCAGCTGGGGCTAGGCTCAGGAAAAGGCGTCCCTCTCCATCTCTGGTCTAATAGCCGTGGGGCCATGTGGCTTCTCTCTGTGCCCTGTGTCCTGCCCCTCTAGGTGGCCTGAGGGCAAGTGGGTGGGCAGGCGGCTGGAGCATTATCTGAGCTAATGTGATCTCTAGGGAGGCGTCACTTCCATTTACCATGGCACGTGGTGACACAGGCCATGGGCATAAGGCGATGGCCAGTGCTCTCAGTCCAGCTCTGGCCCCCTCCCTGCAGATGCCAAGACCCTGACACACAAAGGCTGGGCTGGAGCACATTTGGAACCCAAGGGGCTGTGTTCTGAAAGTGTCCTGAGGATATGCTCAGAGCCTGCACTGATGGGAGGAACTCAGACCAGAGACGAGGAAAGGTTTGCTTGTAATTTGTTTCCTTCCCTTCTCTTCTTTATTTTTCTAGTTTTTATTTGTTTGCTTGTCTTTTTGGATCAGGGCACAACAGACCTCTATGTCCTCGTAGCTGACCTGCCCTGGGGGTCATTGATCATCGTTTTAAATTACACCACATTTACAAGCAGCGTACAAGTCTCAATAAAAGAAGCCATAAGCTGACATTAGTCTCCCTGGGCCACCTCCCGCTAAAATTCTCAGGGCTTCCAACCCACTCAGATGTGGCTCCATCCTCTGACCTCCTCTACTGTTCTCCTTCCCCAGTTGACTGCCGTCCCATGAATCCCCCAGGCTTGGCTGGGCTTGCGTCACATTTACTCCTTCATCCCTATCAGCCATGGAGGGACTTCGGGTTCTATTCTGAGTGAGATGGGGGCATTGGAGAGAGCGATGGACGGGCCTGAACTTGGTGCCAAAAGGCCGGACACTGGCATTAAAAATCTGTCCATCATCGACTTTCACATTTACATCCTCCGCCTGGATCTAACTACAGACCGGATACCTCCGCCTGGGTCATAAAAGGCGCCTGGGACTCATCACGTCCCACGTAGATTTCTTGACCTGCCCCTCTGATCTACCCACACACCTGCTGCACCTCCTCCCACCCTCCAGGTAACAGCATCAAGCGTCCCCCTTCTAACTCCTCAGGATAAAAACCTTTCAGTTGGCCTGGATCCCTCCTTCTCACAAAAGGAGCAAAGGTGTCCTTTTGAGGTTGAGCTGATGCAAGCCCAGCCAAGCTTTGCGGGCCCTGAGGGATGGTGGACCAGGCAGGGACTGGGGCAAAGAAAACAGGAGTGGCAGGTGGGGTGATGGAAAGGGTACTGGGCTGGGAGTCAGTGCTGGGGTCCTGACTCCTCTCTGCTGCTTCTGGGCTTTGGGGCAAGGGCCACATCTGCCAGTAAGATGCGGGTGGACCACAGGAAGCAGAAAGGCAGATGGTCGGTGTGTCAGAAGAGGGGCTGGGGGAGGAGAAAGAAAGGACGTATCCCAGACAAAGGGTCTCAGGCTTCTGGAAGGGAAGGCGGACCCTGTCCCCGCTCCGTGGTAGCCTCCGAATACATTCATACATCCTTTGGCCTTCAGGGATTCATGTGCGTTATGGTGACAGGGACTCATACCTGGCCCGTGTCCCTCTCCAGGAAAGAGGCTGGTGTATCTGAGCAGGACTGGACTTCAGGAAGCTCCATGCCCTGGTGCACTCTGGGAGGGGACCAGGCCCTCCTTCGAGAATTGGATGAAATGTGGACCTCCCAGAAATACACTCACACTGCCAGCATTTTTAAACTCAGTGTATACAGAAGAAAAAGTATATAAAACATGTATGAACAGTTTTCATACTATTAATGATACGGACATACGAGAACCCCTTCCCCAGAATAAGAAATGGAACATTTCCAATGCCCCAGGAGACCCCGTATGCCCACCCTCAGCGCATCCCTTCGCCCCTCCCCCACGGCACGGTAACCACTATCCTGAGTTTAGCAAATATTCGTTGTTTGGCTTTTCTTTACAGCATTAGCACCTATGAGTGTATTCCTAACAGTAGAGTGTTTCGTTTTGTCCTTTGAACTGTATATGAAAGGAATCACACTTTTGATATTGTCCTGTGACTTCTTTGGCTCAAAGTAACATTTCGGGGATTCGTCCATGATGATGGAGTTAGCTGTAGTTCCAGTTTCCTTGTACAGTCGGGTTTATTTCTGAACTCTTCCTTCTGCTTCATTGGTCTGTCTGTCTGTGCCCAGTCACTCTCACGTTGTCTTAATTGACATTACTTTCTAGGCACAAACTTTTGGTTATGAGATGACTTCACTCTGGGTTCTAAGGCACAGCGTGGTGGCTGTAAGTTAACGGTGCTGTGTCGTACATTCAGAAGCATCTAACAGTAGGTTTTAAGGGGTATCACCACACACGCGTGCGCGCACACACACACACAAAGGTAACTGTGTGAGGTGACAGATGGGCTAATTAGCTCACTTGTGGTCATCATATCACAATGTATAGGATCACAATGTGTGTACAATGTGATGTATCAAATCATCACATTGTACACTTTAAATATATACATTTTTATTAGTCAGTTATATTTCACTAAGCTGGGAAAATAAACAAACATTGCTTCCTAATATGTTTTCCTATCTGATAGGGCAAGACACTGTAGCTCTTTTCCTTTGGAAGTGTCTTGATAATGTTCTCTCCTACAAACATCAGAGTCAGCTCACTGAGTTCCATGAAAAAAATCCCTTTGGAATTTCAGCTGTGATTGCTTTGAATCTATAGATCAATGTAGGGAGAACTGACATTTTTACAGTATTCAGCCTTCCTCCCATCCAAGAACACGGTACATAACTCCATGTGTTTGTCTTCTCAAATGTGCACAGCATTTTAAATATAGTTTTAGGGGACTGGCAGATTCTCGCCTAAAATCCATCTTGGAATCCTTTAAAATGCCTGCCTGATAGTCTCTGAGTTCTCTTTCCTTTTTCCTCAAAAAACACATTCCAGTGGCTTCACCAAAAATACATACAAACCCCAGTGATTCTTCAGGTTACCTTCCCGCCCCCTTCCATCTTATCTCTATATCCCACTGATATCTCTTCCTAGGAAACTGACCACATTCAGCTTTTTCAGCAGCCGGGACAGGCAGGACGGGGTCAGGGGCGAACACATGGATGTAGGAACCACTTTGCCTGAATTTTTATCCCAGTTCCACCACTTACTAGCTGTGAAATCTTGGCCAAGCTCTCCTACTTGGTCTCCATGTCTATAAAACGGGAGGGATGGTGAAGCTGAGAGCACCTATATCATAGACGCGTGGAGAGGATGAACTGAATAAATACGTGTAAGCCCCTTGGACAGTGCCGGCTGCGATGCATGTGTTACTTCTTGTGGTTTCAAAAAGTTGAATTTCTCTATGGCTGTGGGAGGCAGGAACTTCCCTAGAATTTTCACTTAGTTTTATCTGACTTCAAATTCCAGCCCTGCGGTTAGGACAGCCAATATTGGTTGGTATGACAATTATGAGTGTGGCCTGAAGAGTTAAAAAAAAAAAAGTGGTTTCAAAGCCTGACTTCACCATTTGCTTGTCAGGTGGCCTTTGGCTCCAAAGCCTCAGTGTTCCTGTCTATAAAATGGGAGCAATATACAAATGTAGCTAATCAGTGGGAAAGACTTTGGTATCACAGTGGGAAGGGCCGCATTTATCAACGCTCTGTGATGAGTTCAAGTCATGTCCTCAAAGGTCGCTGCTTCTTCCTAGAGACCCTTTACCTCTTAGCCTTTCCCACGCTCATACCGTTCTAGCACATTGTGCAAGTTCAGCTTCCTGGGCCCACCCCAGAAATGTGGATTCCGCGGATCTGCCCTGAGGACCAAGAATCTGCATATTTGCGGCATGTTTAATTCCTGTTTAAATAAAACAATCCCAGTATTGATGACTTAACGTTTCCCAACACAGCCTCAGCGGGAGTGTGGCCCGGGCGACTTGCCCTTGGTTTGCCCTCAGTTTGCCCAACCTGAGCGCCTTCTTTCTCAGGGTGGGTACTTCTTCCCTTCGCGCCCCGACCACCCTTGGCAAACACTTAGCAAAAAGCGCGGGGCCGCTCGCGGCCAAGCAGTCTGTTCCCTGGGAGGCGTGAACGGGGGCCCCCTAGGGCACGGAATGGGAAAAGCTGCTCCGTGCTCGCTGTCTAGGGGCCCGTCCTGGAGGTACCAGGAGCCGCCACAGACCCCGCAGAGCAGGTGCGCACGGTGAGGAGGGGAACTGCACCCTCGTCAGAGCGACCGTTGGGAGGCCTCATGCCAGGCTCCTCCACGAGGACACTGGAAGACGCTCCATTCCCGTCCTCCACCCCCACCCCGGGAGTCCGATCAGCTGCTTCCTCATGGAGGTAGGTTTAGGCAGTAATCTGCACGCAGGAGGCTACGAACAGAGACACGTGCCCGAGGTGTGTCCTCGCGAGGCCTGCCTCCTCCTGTACCCTGGGCCCCTAAGATGAAAAGCTGAGTGTCTTAGGGTCTGGGCGGCAGGGAGCTAGGGAGCAGGGCTCAGGGCAGTGATTTCCACCCTCTCTGTGGTACACACTATCACCCTCCCCTTCTGTTTCTTAGGAGACCTGACCCCTTGGTCTTCCTAAGGCGATGACCAGGCATAGTGGCACTTGGCTTCCCCGCTGACTGCTTGGGGCTTCCTCCTGGCTCTGTCCCTTACCAGCTGTGTCATCTTGGGGTGATGGGGGCCTCGGTTTTCCCTTCTGTACAATGTGGCTCATCGCGGCATTGCCCCCCTGGGGCCGCTGTAAGGCTTCAGTGCGCCGTGCCTGTGAAGGGCTGCAGCAGTGTTTGGGACGCACTACTGAGCGCACCGCAGATAGTTGCTATCCGCATGGCAGTCCTTCCGGTCATTGGGCCTTTACGCGTTCCAGGAGCCATGCTAAGTGTTATGCCATACGGTACTCACTATTATTATCATCTCTATTTCACAGATTGGAGAATTAAAGCTGAAAGTGATTCAATGTCTCTGAGGTCACGTGGCGAGCGTGGGACAGAGGGTAGGATTTGAACCCAGATCTAGGCTGTTCCAGGGCACACACTCTCAACCGTGGCTCTGCCCCAGTGTCTCGGTGGCTCCCTGTTTGGTCCCCACTCTCTTCATTCTCCTCGCCTCCTCAGCATCCCCCCCTGCACTCAGGCTCCCCATTCTCAGCAGGTCCCCTTACTTTTAGGGGCTGGGATCCTGGACGTCGTGACTGACGCATTTCTGAACCCTCGCACTGTCTGTCTGTAGCCGCGGTCTCCTCTGGCCCTCTCTCCCCAGGGCTGCAGTCCTGCCTTTCCCAGGCTCACCTCCTCCCAGCCCGCCCCCAGGCTTTCCAAATTATGCCAATAATGGCTAATGATCTTGCTAATAACAATTCCTCCTTTTTTCTCCCTGTCGCACCCTCCACTCCAAATAAACCTCTTCCTACCCTGCAAGCCACCTAGAAGCCAGGACGACCAGAGCTTAGAAGGACCTCACCTCGCTTTTCTGAAGTGGAGCTGGATGGCAGGTCAATGAGGCGACCGGTCATTGAAGACCACACAGGCTCTGTTTTAAATGGCTTTGAGTCATATAGGGAGAACGTACAACCCCATTTCCATGTCCTTTTAGCCCTGATTATTGAAGGAGCAAGTCTCAGTCTGGTCTAACAGGCCTGGAGTGCCTCCCTCTCATTTACTGATCCCCATTTCAACAGAGGGAAGCCAGACTTGGGGGCAGAAGTCTTCAGCCCCTGGCCCAAGTACATTTGAATAACAGTGTTTTCTTCTCATTGCATTTATTTTTACATTTACTGTCTTTTTACAGCATATGACGTTGGCTTTCGATTTATGATACTGATGTAAAGGCTTTTTCATTATTTATTACTTTTAACTTTGTGATTCAAATATTATGAAATATTTCAGACACATAAAAATATAGACAAATCGTATAGCAAGCAACTAGCTGGCTTAAGACACAAAAGCATTAGAAATATAGTTGATGCCTCTGTGTATCTCTCCTCCACTGTATTTTTCTCCCTCCTCCCTCCCCTGGCCAGGCACCGTCCTCACATAGTGTTGATTATTCCCAAACATGTATTTGTGTTGTGTTCCTAAAATTATCTTATGCACGTATTTGTGTGTCTCTATGAGGTGTGACACACACACAGGTGTGCACTAATTCTAAGTGCACTTTTTAACCTAGTAAATACAGTATAATCACCATCAAGACCATCAAAAAATGACCAGGACCCTAGAAATCTCCCTCATGCCTCCCCCCTGCCCCGGCGACACCTCCACCCCCCGCCCTGAAAGAAACCACTATCTTGACCTCTGTGGCGTAGACTCATTTCGTTGGTCTAAACAATAGAAAGTATCATTTTGTGCCTTTTTAAAAGTTTATACAAATGGTATCATTCTGCATGGATCTTTCCGCAAATGTTCTTGAGGTTTTTCCGTGTTGATATTGGAGCTTCCTTTTTAAAACAAATGTATTTAACTAAGGAGAGTGTGTTGACTTAAAGGAAACATTTAGTGCCTGCTAAGACAGGTAGAGTTTAGGAACCAGTGGATCTAACTCACTATCTTCCTCTGTTACAGGTGTGAAAACTGAGGCCAGGGAGAGGAAGAGCCATACCCCCCCAGGTCACTTTGCACGTTGGTGGCACGTTGGTGGCACAGCTGGGACCAGAGCCCCAGCCCCGAATGCCTGAGGCCAGAGACCTTTTCCACTATGTCATATTGGCAAGGAGAGGCCCCCTCCACCCCTCCTCAGAGCAACAGATGTCCACTCTATTTCCTATCCAGGGTGAGTCCTTAACCTTGAACTGCAGAAAGTAAACTGTTCTTGTTGAGTTGATTGTTTTAGAATTAAGCCTCGGGTTGGGGTGGTGTGTTATGGGGGGCGCAAGACAGCTGTCCAGCCTTCGAAGTTATGACAAGTCTTCCACTTGGCAGCCCACCTCGGTGACCTATATTTTAATATGTGCTATTAGATTAGTGCTAATGAGACATCTCAGGGATAAAAGAATTACGCTCGCTGCCCGGGCTGCGGTAAAAATACAATTGAATTAAGGGCTGAAATCGTTTAGGACCCAGCTAGACAACCTGGCCCCCAGGCTGGGCCCGAATGGAGATATTAAGCTTTGGAAATTACACAGAAAAAAAAAAAAAAGTATAATTGATCTAAGGTAACTTCACTCGTCTAAATTAAATAATGTGATTGTTCCAGGCAGAGAGGATCGGGAAGCGGAGCCGGACGGAAAAGGCTCACTATCTGCAAACAAAGTTATAAGTGAAAGCCCTGGGGAATTGACTTTTCCTGGGCGAGCTGAGCACCCCCTGATGGCTCTGAGGCCGCTTGAATGTTAGCTGGAAATGGATCTCGTCTGGGCGTCACAGAACCTGAGGTTGGGCGGGGACCCCCGACCACCGTTCTCATCATGCCCTACCCAATCCCAGAGCCGACGTTGCTTAGCACCCCCAGTGTGG
The DNA here is from genome assembly GCA_004026545.1 of Mormoops blainvillei. Taxonomy (NCBI): domain Eukaryota; kingdom Metazoa; phylum Chordata; class Mammalia; order Chiroptera; family Mormoopidae; genus Mormoops; species Mormoops blainvillei. The sequence continues at coordinate 47,989 of PVJD01003412.1, read as the reverse complement.
GGACCCACCCTGGGGCAGGCTGTCTGGTGCCTCCACACTTGATTAGAAGAGATTTCTCTGCGGTGGCCGGCCAGCCGCTCCTGTGTCCTCCCGCAGGAGTCCGGCCCCCCAGGACACTGAAGGCCGGTGCAGCCCCACATCCCTGGAACCAGCCTCTGCCCCTCCCGTGGCCACCATTTATCATGGCACAGTTGTGTGCCAAGCGCCAACCTCAGGCTGCTTCTTGAGTCAGTATGCTCCAGGGAACCCCAGGGCTAAAGAAGAGAAATGCTATCCCTTTCTCTAAATATTTACATTCCACCAATGCTTTGATAGCTTCTAGATCTCCTGGGGACAAGGCCAGTCCTGGTGCTGCTCATAAAGTGGCAGCAGCCACCATCCCTAGCCTCCCGGGCCGCTACTGCACCTGCAGACGTCCCCCCTCCTCCCCCTAGACCGTCAGCCCGCTGGCAGCTCCCTGCCCCCCACCCCCAGCTCCCACCTGTCCGACCCCTAGGTGGCGTAGCCAGCTGCATGGAAGGTGAGACTTGGGGGCTCCCCAAACCCCCCAACACGCCCCCGAACATTGCCGCTTCTGTTGTCTTAAAACCCATCGTTAACCGTTTTGTTTTCATTGTTACCCTCTTCAGGCTAAAAACCAGCTGGAATATGTGAATACAAGAGGTTTCATCCCTCCATTCTTCCCTTTTTTCTTTTCTTTCCCGTCCTTCAAACAGGTATTTCCTGAGCAACTATTCTATGTCAGGAACAGCTCTGAGCCAGGGCTACAGTGGTAAGCAAGACAAATGAAGTCCCTGCTTCAACTCAAGCAGGAGGAAAAGTCTAGAAACAAAGAAGCAAATAAATAAGATGTCAGTGGATGTTGACAAGCGCTCGAAGTCACTACCAGAGTGGTGGGTTAACTCCGAAAGCCCTAAAGGGCCCTTGGCTGGAAGCCCCCTCGGGGACCTCCCAAGGTGAAAGACATCCAGGAGATGAGCAGGACTCAGCCCTGCAGAGAACAGGGAGGGGCGGCCCCAGCAGAGGGCGTGATGTTTGTGGTGGGGGCAGTGAAGAGATGGCTGTGGTCTGATTTTCAGGCACCTTCTGGCCACACTGAGGAGGATGGCGTTACTCTCAGCACAGCGGGGAGGTCTTTGAGGGCTTTAGTGTTGTATTTCCAGGGTTTGTCCGGCTGAGGGCAGAGTGGCGGGCAGGGGTGGAGTGGAGAACTGGTCAGGAGGTTCTAGACGCACGAGGAGGGGGCGGTGCGAAAGGGTAGGAACTTTCCTCGCAGGCCTGACGGAGGAGGGGGATTGGCAGGGAAGCAAGGGCTGGTTGTGACAAGTCTGAAAGAGCAGTCTGGGGACACTTTCTGATTCTGAAACTGTATGAAGAAATACTTAAAGAGTAAATGGACATGCTGTCTCTAGTTCTTTATGCACGGGAACGCCGCCCACCTTGCCCAGGTCTGCCAGGGCGCCGCCGTGGGGCCTCTCTCTCCGTCTTTCAAAGTCAGACAAACTGGATGAGCTTCCAAGGCTGCTGGCCCCAGAACCGCCCACGAACGGACCTGCTCTCTGAATGGGTCGGCGAACAGGGCCAAACACAGATTTCGATTGCTCTTGAAGACGTCCCCAGACCTCACCCTGCCAACAGAAAGGTGACCTTTGGTATATAGGGCAGGAGAAATCTCTATTCCTCCAAAGCCAGTTCCGGAGTTGAGGAGACTTCTGTTTTAAAGCCCAGAGAAGGTGTGTTTAAAGTAGAAGCTCTGACTTCAGAGTGTGAACTTCCCCTGTTAGCTCCTGAGAGAACATGAACGGACTCTCGTCTCCCCCGCCCCCTCAACCTGTTGTGCTCATCACAGGGTCCGCTCCTGGGGACCTTGGCTTTCCCTTCTCTGTGATGTGTGGGTGGATTCCCAATGTTCACTTCTGTTCTGAGATTCTCTGCTCTTACTCAGAGGTAGTGATGGGTACTGGACTTCACTGGCATGGGAACAGGGACTGCGGGGGATCGCTCTGAGCAAACGGGGAGCCCTCTGCCTGTCTAATGGTGCCCTGGGCTTGGCACTGCCACTGACCGGGCAGGGATCCAATGAGAGGGGCAGGATGGTCTGCCTGCCGCAAACGATTCACATATCAGTGCGTAATTACATTTTCCCGACTTCTCTTGTTTTGGTCACCTGGGGTCTTTGCAAAGCCTTCGTTACTTTCCAATAGTCTGGATTTTTTTTTTCCTTTTTTCTCCCTTCCTCTTACCTTCCAACTTTGAAATTAGCTCAGTGACTCAGCCATTTGACTTTTTATTAATTCCAGGCTCCTGTGTCCTATCTGCCCATTCTCCTGCCTGTTTCTCAGAAGCCTGGCTTGCACCTGAACTTCTTCCAGGCAGCTGCAAATTAAGCCACTGCCAAGGACTCCCCGCCACCTTCACCTCCAAAGTACCAAGATTTTGGGGTACCTTCCACTTGTTCCTGTGCTAAGAGCTCCAAGACCCATTTCTGGAATGGAAAGAGAATTCTGAAGCTTCTTCCTATTTTCTAATGAAAACCCACAAAAACAAGATCCCCAATAAAGCAGGTCAATAGAACATCATGAGCTGTGGCTAATGAGGTAAACTGCAAAATTTCTAGGACAGAGGAGACTCCCAAGTTCATCCAAAGCAACCCTTCTCTCCACCCTATCATCCCCAAAGAGCAGCCACTTAAAATGTGCTTGAATGCCTCCTGGGATGGTGAGCTTACTTCTTCCAAAGGCAACCGACTCCACCTGCAGGCTTTTCTGATGGCGAGGAAGCCCCCTTCCCTTTAGGTCAAGCTGTCTCCCTACACCTAGCACCTGCTAGCCCTGGGCTTAGCCCTGGGAGCTTCCCAAAAGAAGTTGATTGCCTCCTTCTGCAAAGGAAACAACTCTCACCCTGTGCAAGGATACAAATAACAACACTATGCCACTCACACGGGGTTTTCTCTTCTCTGGGCCAAGCACTGAGCCGCAGGGCTTTTAAGTGTGCCTAAGGGACTGATTCCAAATCAAAACTCCTGGAATTGCCTTTGGAATTCAACAGCTGCCAGGGAAGCAAGGCTAATTGCTGAAGAGGCCACGGGGACACATTTCTCTCCCCTCCTCAGCCACTTTCTTAAGTTTCCTTGATCCGGTTTGTATTCATTGCATCCTGGTGAAAAATAAACATTTGCATGGCTCCACCACCCCCTCAAGCACTGCCTGTGCTCCCTCGCACCAGGGACAAGGCATAGCCCTTTGCGATCGATCACTCAGGAAGGTACCCGGGAGCCACAAAGCAGTGGTGGTGTCACTCAGCCTGATGTCAGGGTGGCCAGTGGAAGGGGTCGCCTGTTCCAGGGGGCCACCCACCAACGCCCCGTGGGCCAACTTCAGGCCCCCATGCTTTATCTGGCCCACCCACTGCTTTGCAAACCAGGAAACTTCACATAAAATTCTCACAAGGCACCGGGAGCTCTCTCCAGCGGCCACTCTGACTTTGGGAGAGGGCAGGGCTCTCCAGTTGACCCCAAACTCCTTTTCACTTACCTTCCTGTTGACCTCTGTGACGCTGGAGAGTGTGCGACCCCTGCCCCTGGCACTTCAGCCTCCTTGGCTCCAGCATTATCCCCCGTGGTGGCGGCGCTGTCTGGGGAAGCCTTATGCTCCGTCTCCAGCGCCTACTGCTTTCCACCACACCCACCTCCTGGGCCCTTGCTGGCCCTGCGCCTGGAATCCTACCTGTGTGAGTGTTGTCAGGTGTTCCCTGACGAGTCAAGTACCTTTGGCCTTCCTGCTCTTTGCACACTCCATGCGCTCTGCTGCAGGCGCCCTCGCCTCGGCGCCACGCCCCATGTCTGCTAAACAAACATACACCCTGATATCAGCTTTGACTGGTGTCCCTTTCTCTGAGGCAGGGTGCCCAGCAGCCCTTCGCTCCTGGGCACCCTCAGCATCATCCAAAGGTGGGTTTGCTTTTGTATTTTTCCCACCTGGGAAAGCGGGAAAGGTGCAGTCCTGGCACCTAGTGGAGCTTCCCATCTACTCAGTGACCTCAGGGCCACGGCGGGGGAAAGAGAAGAAAGAAAAACCTGGTAAAATCCTCGTTATCATTGCTCCTTGAAGGAGTTGAATGTTTTAACGTGTGTTCACTCTCCTGATGTCCTTTAACAACATCCAAACGTAAACGAGAGAGCAAATGACAAAAAGTGAGACGTACTGAATAAACCAGAACACGGTTTGGGGGTGACCTCCCTCAGGGAAGGATATTGCGTTTGCCGGTGTGGGCCTGGTATTTGGAGACTGGGAAGCCAGACCGGGCTGACCCAGTTCAGCACCCCCTGATTCCTGAAAATCCTGGCCCCAGTGGCCCAGTGCACACGGCACACTGTCTCAGGGACCTGGCCCGGGATCGGGGGCTGCCACGCTTTGGGGCCCAGAGTGACCTGGGAATCAACCACTCCCAGGGCACCCAGACCAAACCTGTGAGTTCTGAGCAATAGCTGATGTGTCCACTTTTATAAGTGAGACCTGAGCCAGGGGCTGCAGACAAACTCCAGTCTGTGAGCGGCGTCTTTGTGCTCCCAGAGGAGATGAGTGTGTCACCCAAGTGTGGCCTCCACCACCTGGGGACCAGCAACCGTTCCTGCGAGCTCAGGCTGCAACGGGCTCTTCTTTTGGGGCCAGACACCCTCTTTGCTTGAAGAAGGAGCACTGGGCCCTTCTTAATCTTACCGCTGGAAAGCCAGTCCCCACCCACTGCTCTTGGACTGAACCAGTGAAGAAACCCAAACACAGATGCTCGAGGCTGAGCACACAAATGGGTGTCTCCTCCCAATCCCCTGCTGTTCGGGATTTGCTCAGGAGAGAATACAAGGTCAGGAGTCTTCCCCACCCAGCAACCCCTTCCCCAACACACACAGCGAGGACAACAGACCCCTCCTCTGTCCCCGGTGCCAAAGGAGAGGCTGCAGCTGCCCCTGAACTCAGCGTGGTGCAGTACCCCAGACCTTGCCGGAATGGGAGAGCCAGGTGCAGGGGAGGGGATGTGTGGGCACTCAGGACGCAGCCCTGGAGGAAGTGGCCGCTCCTAGAGGAACGCTGGTGTCTCCCACCTGAGCCAGGAAGCTCCTGCGTTCCCCTCAGCCCCCTGAGGACAGCCGGAGAGTCACAGGCCTCCGGTCTGAGCGACAGAGGCCACCCTGCGGCGGCGTGGTGGCTGCCAGCGCCTGTGCCCCGCGAGAGGCAGTCAGTGAGCATGAGGCCCAGTTTTGAGTCTTTGGTTCCTGCAATCAAATGCCCCTCAGGGCCCCAGAGCCTGCGAATCCTTTTGCTGAGCACTGCATCTGGGCGTGAGCCATGTTCTGAGACACCGGGGAATCCCCGTCGTCCCTCCTGGGCAGAGAGGCCTAGAGACAGGGCCGCAGCCCTGGGGCATGGAGCAGCTGGGGCGGAGGTTCGGAGGGAGAGGCGGCAGGTGACCGCAGGGCAGGTTTGTTGGACGTGGGAGCTTGTGTTGGGATGTGTCAGAAACACTGTGTCCTCCAGCCTCCTAACGGAGATGGTTTTCACTAGTGCCGGAAGATAAAGTCTTACCCTGACGTCCTAGCTTGCTTGCGAGCCCGCGTTGAGAATGTGAACACCGGTGGTTTTCCTGGGGACGTGACCCCAGGAAGCAGGAATGAAGGAACAGGGTGAACCACCCAGGGAAGGGGGAAAGGCCCATGTAAGGGGGTGTTGCCGGGGTAATGCTCACTTCTGCCAGTTCCTCTGAGACGCCCCTGTACACAGTGCCTCCCAGCATTGCCCCTGGCTGATGGGAGGCAGGACATTTGTCCAGCAGCCCCCAGCCCGGACTGGTTGGGGGCTCCCTCCGCGGGCAGCAACCTGCCTGCCCACACGTCGGGAGGCGGGGGCAGGGAGGAGAGAGGCGTGCTGCGCCCACTGAGGTCGTGCACGGCCTGCAAAGGTGAGTCTCAGCCCAGGAGAACGTTCAGAGGCAGCTGAGGCTGACCTCCGAGGCGGTCCAGGGGCCGTGATGCCGAGTTCCAAAGATGTCTCTAGAGTTGGGCATAATATACGGGAGGGCAGCCTGTGAAGAGCCAGTCCTTCCCTCTCTCTCCCTCTCTGACACACACACGTTTGGTCTGAACTGACAGAAAATCCCAGGGACAGTGTGTAGAGAGATACCCCCATTTTACAGATGAGGAAACTGAGACCCAGGGAGGGCAAGGGGTGTAAAAATACATCAGTGGATGAACATAGGGACTGGAACCTACGTACTCCTACCCTGGCTTTCTTTTCTCTGCATTACGGACCCCCTCAGAGGAAGGTGAACTGGGGCAAAAGTAGGGGGCAGGATGGGAGAGTCTTCAGCACTAGAAGGGGTGCCTCTGGGTGCTTTCTGGTGCTGCTACCCTCGGTGGCCACTTCTACAATGTGCAGAAATCCTCCCTTTGCTGCCCCCTCACCCCGTGCCCCCTAAATGTGCACAGAAGCCCTGGTCCCATGCCCAGCTATCAAGCCCTCCAGAAATAAACAAGGCTTTTCCTTCCCATGTTCTGGACGTTCCCCAGAACATGGCACCTCCCCTCCCTGTGCTGACCTCGGCCAGGGGAGCCGGGCGTCACAGCTGCCACCGTGCTGGGGCTGGGCGACCTCAGCAGGAACAAATCCATAAACGCACAGACAATGGCTGAGGAAAGGCGGGCTGTTGGATGTGGCTCAAGGGCTGCCACACGAGGGATCAGAGCAAAGGGGGTCTCTGTTCAAGGTCATAGCACCACTTCTACCCTCTGTGAGTCCTGAGCTCTCTCTAAAGGCCCTGTGTGGTGGACCAGCCAGTGTTCTTATCCATTGCTGATGGGATGTACATTGGTACAGGGACTTTGGGGAAAATGTTTTGCAGTTTCTTATAAAACTAAACCCACAGCTTCTCAATGACCTAGCAATTTCTCAACTCCTAGGTATTTACTCAAGAGAAGTGAAAACATGACAATGGTTACCTTACATGGCGAAGGGGAGTGAAGACTGCAGATGGAACTGAAGTTGTTAATCAACTGACCTTAAAATACAGAGATGACCCCGGACTGCCCCATGCACCATTTAAAGTGGAAAAAGGAGGCAGAAAAGAAGGCCAGAATGATGTGTGATGTGAAAAAAAAATCCCGTCTTTGCTTGTTTTGATGTGGCTCCAGGAACCAGCCTCTCTGATGGAGATAAGGGGTCTCGAACCCAAGCCTACTGACAACCTCACAGCAGGGTCCAACCCGTGGTCTTATGCAAAATCATAACTTTATCTAAAACCTTTTTTGTGTGTGCATTAGTTTTCATTCGTGTTTGTGTATTTAATGTGCGGCCCAAGACGTCCAGTGTGGGACACCAAGAGGTTGCACACCCCTGCCAGAAGCAGAAAACGGATCCTCCCCTAGAGTCTCTAGAAAGAGCAAATGCAGCCCTTCGGACACCTTGACGTTAGTCCAGTGAGACCCAGTGACATCCAGGGTAAAATAACACATTCGGATTGTTTAAGCCACTAAGTCTGTGGTAATTTGTTACAGATGCAATAAGAAATGAATACAGTATGAATTTAATTACACAAAAATTTTTTCTGATATTAAATCATCCTTACATTCCTGGAATAAATCCACATGATCGTGAATTTTTTTTAATGCATTGTTGGATTGGATTTGATCATTGAATCTATATTTATAAAAGAAGCAGAGTAATTACCGATCATTCTCATACTGCCCTTATTTAATTTTGGTATCAAGGTTATTTTTCTTTGTTAAGTCTGTATAATCTTGGGATTATCCATTTCTTCAATGTTTAAAACTTATCTGTAACTCCATCTGGGGGGTTCCTTAGGGGGTTGATTTTAAATTACTAATTAAAATAGAGGTATTCGGGATTTTGCTTCTTAAATTAGATTTCTCAGAATTTTCTTTAAAATATTCGTTTGATCCAAATTCTCAAATATACTTACATTATATATGCCATAATCTTCTCTTGTGGTTTTAAAATTATTTCTCGATACAGAGTTTGCCACTTGCGGATTCCCAAAATTGTCTTCTCCTTAACTTTCCTAGAGTTCTCCTAGAGGTTGCAAAACTATTGTAAAATGTTACAACCAGATAAAAACACCGACCACCACTCATCTGTTCCTGGTGTGTATGATTTGTCATTCTGAGAATGTCATATAAACGAAATCCTACGGTAGGTAACATTTGGGGGATCGGTTCCTTTCACTCATCATCTTTCTCTGGAGATTCGTCCAGGTTGCTGATTGTATCAAGAACTGGTTCCTTTTCTTCCACGATGTGGGTATAGTGCAGCGCTCTTCATCTTCCACCCGCTGATGGATGTCTGGGTTATTTTCCGTTTTTTACCGTTATAAGTAAAGTTGCTACACTCATTGTTACAGGCCTTTGTGTGGACATAGCTTTTGTTTCTCTGGGACACATGCCCAGGGGTGTAACTGCTGGCTCCCAGAGTGTCACATGTTTCCTTTTGTAAGAAGCTGTCAAACTACTTCCTGCAGCAGCTGTACCACTTCACGTTCCCACCAGCAGCACAGGACTGGTCTCGTTCCTCCCCATCCTTGCCGTTCTGATCGGTGTGTTGTGGTATCTCTTTGTGGGGCTTTGAGTTTACTGGGTGACCTTGGTTCACAAAACCATAGAGGTTTCAAGTATACAACTGAACAAAGCATCGTCTGCACGTGGCATCGCGTGCCCATCACCCAAATAAAGTCTCTTGCCATCCCTGTTTATCCCCCTTTTGCCTTATCCCTCCACTCCGCTTCCCCTCTGGTGATCACCATACTTTTGTCTATGCTTTTTATATATATTGCTTAATCCCTTCACCATTTTTTCAACCAGTCTCCCAACCCCCGCCCCTGACAACTGTCAGTCTGCTCTCTGTATCTATGCTTCTGTTTCTATTTTGTTTGTTAAATTATCTTGTTCATTAGATTCCACACACAAGTGACATAATATGGTATTTGTTCTTCTCTGACTGGCTTTTTCCACTTAGCATAATAGTCTCCAGGTCCATCCACGCCATTGCGAAGGGTGAGATTTCCTTCTTTTTTACAGCCGAGTAGTGTTTCATTTGCATTTCCCTAATGAGTTACAATGTTGAACGCCTTTTCATGTGTTTATTACCATCCGTATATCCTCTGCGGTGAAAAGTCCGTTCACGTCTTCTGCCCATAGATCTAATTGGATTGCTTTATTTTTACCGTTGGATATTGGGAGTTCTTTATATAGTCTAGATACCTCTTTGTTAGGTATGTGATTTGAAAGTATTTTCTCCCAACGTGTGGCCTGTCTTTTCATCTGTGGAGTTAAAAACCCATGGAAGATATATGACAACAGCACATACGGTGGGACAGGGTCGAACGGAAGCATATTGTTGGAAAGTTCCCGTTTTAAGTGAAAAATATACTATTATGTGAAAATAGATTATATTAAATGAAAGATGCATATTGTAAGCTCTAAAGCAACCATTAACAGGAAGTAAATAAGAATGGCTAGCTAATAAGCCAAAAGAAAATATAAAATAATAAAAAATTGAGTAATTCAAAATACGTCAGCAAAGGAGGAAACAAGGTCAAAGGACGGATGGAACAAAGAGAAAACAAGAAGGAAGACGGTGGACTCAAGTCCAACCACGTCTTATCCTGGAAGTGGGTTAAATGCTCCACTGAAAAGCCATAAGCTGTCGGACAAGATACAAACGCAAGACGCAAACGGGCCATAAGATACTCCTTTAAGTGATGCATGTGAAACACGAAGACACAGATAGGTTAAAAGAAACAGGATGAACAAGATAAACCATGCAAGCACGAGTCCTAAGAAAGCTGGCGTGGTTAGAGTGGCAGTGTCAGTAACGGGGGGGTGGGGGAGAGCATTACTGGAACTAAAAAGGAGTATTTCTAACAATAAAGGGGTCAGTTCCTCCAGGTGACATACCAGTCAGAAAGGATCGTAAGCCTTATGACAGAGCTTCAGGCGAAATGGCAGCTGATGAAATCATAATCACAGCTGGGGATTTCAACATCCCTCGCTCAATAATTAATAGAACGAGTAAACAAAAAGTCAGTAAGGATAAAGAAGGATACAGTGCTATCAACTAACTAGATCTAACTGATATTTATAGCATATCACATCCAACAATTGCAGAACACATTGTTTTCAAGTGCACATAGGATGGTCACCAAGATGTACCACAGGCTGGGCCATAAAGCGAATCTTAAAACATTTAAAGGACTCAAAATTTTAAGTGACCCCAGGAAAATATCCCAGCTCACCCTAAAACCCAGACCAAGACAGAAAAATTTCCTCATTGTCTTCCTTTTCCAGAAGTGGGGTTCTGGTTTTCCGGTTCTCTTTCCAGTCTTTGGCCTTGACACCCTCAGCCATGCTTTTCAAAGATGCGTGTGATTCTCTGTTCAGCGCGGTCTAGGGGGTTTCTGGCCAGAGGGTTCTCGGATTATCCGGTTCCCATGCGTCTGGAACTTGAAGCCTGTCATGTAATTCTTGAGTTATTTTAGGGGTTCAAGTTGCCTTGGCCTAATCCAAAGTGCCCCCATTTAGAGCCAGGCAGCCCTAAATGGTTTGCATTCCAGCCCTGCTACTAACCAGTCTGAGCAAGTGAGGAAACCTCTCTGAACCTTCATTTCCGTAGGTGTGTTAGGGATCATAATCCCAGGTTTTCAAGTTTGTTGTCAAGATGATCTCTATTCCAATACAACGCAAGACACAGTTAAGCGAAAGATGACATTATCATTATTCATTCCTTCATCAAATATAGTGTTTCCTACACATCAGGGTCACCTAAGTGCTCAGAAAAACAGACCATAGACATATAAACCAGTAATTTCACAGAAGTTTAAATGCAGTAACAAAAAAGGTAACAGGATTGAGAATGCCTGTAGAGACAAAGTGGGCTTTTTAAATTAGGTGATTGGGGGGGGGTGTTCCTATTCGATGACATGTCATTTGATTTAAAACCTGAATGAAGTCAGAAGTCATAAAATTAGATGTGATGGTTGTAGAGCCCTCTGAAGGTGCTAAAAGATCAGCGAATTATATGCTTGAAATGGGTGAAGTACACAGTGTGCAAATCACATCTCCATGAAGCTTTTAAGTCTGAATGAAGAAGAGAAAGCCAGGTGAACATCTTTGGGAAAGAATATTCCAGAGGGAACAGCAGTCCAAAGAGCCTGGGGCTGGAAGGAGCTTCAGTCAGTTTGGGAAGAAAGGCTGGGCGGTAGGACTTTCGTGAGGGAGACTGAGGGGCCCGAGTTCTAGGCTGTGGGCAGGGCCGGACCATGCAGCGCCTTGGAGAATAATTGGGATTCTACCCAAGTTGCACTGGGCAGCCTTTGAAAATGCTTTGAGATGGTCACTGCACTTTCTGTACAGCAAAGAAGGTACAGGGGGTGAGAGCACGGTGGGGAAACCGCAAAGGCCACGCTCCGTGACAGGTAGAAACCCGATGTCCAGAACCCACGCGTGGGCAGCAGGTACTAAACGCGTGAGTTCTGTAGATCAGGTAGCTGTGTTGCTTTATGCAAAAGTATGGCTTTGGAATCAGAAAAAGTTAGCTTTTATTCCGAGTTGTGCCACTTAATGGGTGGCTTAGGGATAGTTTTAAATGTTCGTTACTAAAACTTGGGGCAAAAACGCCCATGTTTGAGTGTGTGAATGAGTTGGGGCCCGTAGATCCCTTAACACAATGTCTGATGCATAGTAAGCCTGCCAAATTGGCAGCTATTATTGCAGCTATTATTATTCCTTATTATAATAATTAGAAATTCTGTTACTTTTATGAAGGAAAAAATATTTTAAAAAATATAAATTTACTTACCTTTAAGAGACATAGGCCCATTAATCATTAAAAAGTTAAAATTACTGAACTGTATGTAATCTAAGACAATATCATTTTTTTTTCCTGTAATTAAATGAGTTTGAAACAAATTTTAGGAATTATAAAATCTTCATCCCTGGCTGGTATGGCTCAGTGGATTGAGTGCTGGCCTGTGAACCTGAGGGTCACTGGTTTGATTCCTGGTCAGGGCACTTCGGGCCAGGTTCCCACCTGGGGGTGTGCGGGAGGCAGCCACACGCTGATGTTTCTCTGCCTCTCTCCCTCCCTTCCTCTCTGTCTAAAAATACATAAATAAAATCTTTAAAAAAAAATCTTCAGTAATTTTTCATTTTGGAATTTAGAAAGTATAAATAAATCCCTTAGCAAACTATTTGCAATTATGAACTCTTACTGAGTACTGAGTTGGATATTTTTAATAGTCCCCAAAATGAAAGTCAAACTCACATGTTCAATATTAGAAGAATGATTATACATATTATGTTATGGCTACCTGAGGGAACAGTGGGTACACTTTGTAAAATTTACATTTACAGGGAATGTTAATGACATTGGAAAATATCATAGTGTAAGTGCAAGAATAGGATATAAAATACCATAGATAGATATCTCGGGAATGTAAGAATATCTAAAAAAAGGGTAAAATAAAATATGTCAAATATTAGTGACTCTGCACTTGGGGAATGAAAGTAAACATTTCTTTTGTTTATTCTTTTCTCTGTTTTTTAACTTTTCTAAGATGTGGTTACTTTATAAGAATGACAAGAAAATGATAAGGTTAACAGTATGTTAGAAAAAATATAACAAAATGTAATGGAGACAATGTGTTAGAACTTGCTGGTCCTTAAACAGACCCTTGAGAAGTTTGTCGGGAGAGAATAATTACCCAGAAAGAAGAGTCAATTAAATGGGGTAAAAGAGGCAAAAGTTCTTCAGGTCATTGCCCTATTCAACAAAATGTGTGACATGTATACTGGAAATATATCAAAAGCTGTGTGAGGGCCTTCACCTCTATCAAGCCACAACTTGTAGCACTTATTTATAGCACTTACAGCACTTATTTAATACTCTGCTATACTAATTCCTCCCCAAATTAAAAAAGTTCATCGAAGTGAACAGGAAAGAAAAAAGATTGTAGAAGTGTCTGCTTTCCTAGAGAAGGCTTTCTCACTAGTATGTTTTTATCCTCTTTAGTAATTGCTGTGTGAAAGCAAATACACAAGGGCCTCTGTGGTAAAGGGCTCACCTGTCCCAACACACTCAACGCCCCTCTCTTGGAGAGTCAGTCAACAGCAATTAAGCGCCCTGCGCTAGCGACAGCCCAAAGGGGCGAGCTCCGGATCTGGGAACCGGGCGTCTGCATCGCTGGCGCCGCCGGTGGAGGTCAGAACGCAAGTCTCCCAAAAGGGAGGCGGTCTCTTTGAAATACCCATCGTAGGCCCCACTACCCGCTCTCACCCGCAGCCTCCCAGCACTGTAAACGCCGCCGCGGTGGAGGGTGACATACATTACAGAACGTGAGCAACGTGGCCTGTAGGTTTCAGGAAGTCACCTCGACGGAGCTCTTCTGATGGAAATTCTACTGTTTGTAGGTCTCAGCATCGAGTATTTCTCCTTTCAGACAGTAGCCTGTTCTTTTCAAATGATTATATAAAACCACAGTGCATCTCGTTGATCTAGTGAGATGCAATTCCTTACTTTAGATCCTGCGAGGAGAAGAGCCCCTTTGAAAGAAACCTTGGTTAAGCAGTGGCCTCCTCTGTAGTAAAGCCGAGGGTCATGGCTTGTGATATTCTGCCCACCCCACCAGTCGAAAGTCAACTTCTTTATATTAAATACTAAGTATTGCTACTTTCGCTAAAATTTGAGTTTCTCATTAGAGTAAAATCATGTCTGATATTTCATAAAGCTTAAATGCAAACAAAAATGATTAATCATATTCATAAATATGCAAACAAATTCAAACCACGATATTAAAAAGGTATCTTGCATTTGAGACAAAATGGCAAAACCAGAATTTTTTAATTACCAAGATTCTATGTAGCAATTTTGTTCAGTAACATCACAAAATAGGACCATTATGTTGGCAGAAGGGGAATCTAAGACCATAAAATATTATTTGAAAACAGGAAGACGAGAGCCTCATAGAAAGCTTTTAATTTTCAGTGCTGCTTTTTCATGACTAGTAGGATTACTATATGGCTTTTCTATGATAAAAATAATCATAGTACCTGAGTATTACATACATTCAATTGCGGATGACAAACACTGGCAAACATGTACTTTCCTAGTTACTTAAGCAATTGTTTTCAGCTCATTCAATCCTTTGTCTCAATAGCTTTAAGATACATAAAAAAAGCAATTATATACACTTTCATAAAGTTTTTCGTAAGCAATTATCCAAATATGTATTTATTCACTACATTGGAATACTAAGTGCTTACTTTGGAGAACTAGTTTGAAACCATGACTCCAACTTGAAAGACCCTCATGAGACTTTCAACATCAAAAAATGGCCTAAAAAAACTAGCTTGGGGCTGAATCATCATTATATCCAGAAACACAGCTAAAAACGAAGAGTTTAAACTCAAAGACTAAACTCAGAATTTGAACCAACTATTTTTGTATATTAAAAAACTGGTCCTTTGTTCAAAATTTCAAATGTAAATGATATTGACAATATGCACACATACATGACATCCCATAAAAACAGCACTAGAGGGAAACTGTTGATTAACCTAAGGATGATGTCACTGTCAGATTCCTGCCGGGGGTTCGATGGTGGGATTGCTAGGATTTGGGATTCCCTAGCTCTTGGTGATATTTTGGAACCTCTTGTGTATTCCCTGCGGCTATTTCAGACAAGTTCTGAATTCTAATATTATAGCAATAGTGCAAATCTGATTTGTTTACTGTGCAAGAGCTACATTCTGAACTATCCAACTCAAATTGAACTAAACTCTCTGGTCAACAATTCATTTTCTTGTTAGACAATCAACGTTACCTTCGGTAAGGCAATTCCCACTCAGCCTTTGGCCACAGCTGTTGTCTGGGAAAAAGTGTTCTAAACGGTAGATCACGCAGAGGGGCCTGAGTCCTGTAGCAGGTGGCAGAGGAGATCTACACTAGGGACCCGTGCTAGAGAGCAGCGGGGTTTTTAAGGGTCTCGTCTAATGGAGCTCTCCTTTCCAATCCAACTAGAGTCAGTGATCTGAGAAACTGAAATGGAAATGGAAAACAATGCATCTCTAAAGTTAAAGGTATAAAATTCTGCAACATTCCTCAGGCTCTTCATTCTTATTTTCCAGTATGGAAAGGAACTAGAGAGAACAAAAGAGTACTTTTTTTTTGTCCCTTAGAAAACTCTCAAGCACACTGATTAATGCTCATCTGTGCATGGGAGCATTTCATCTGTTTGGATGTGCAACTTAAACTGGAAAAATCCATAAAAACATATTTACCACCAGTAAACCAATCAGTACAGCATAATATAACAGAAAAAAAGGAATATAACAATCCTTCATCTACACATGTAAATAAAAGCATCTTAATAAAATGTACTGTTTTTATAAAAAAGCTTTCCATTTTATATATCATCATTCCTCAGTAAAACCTATTTACAATGCTCTTGATAAATGCCTTCACTGTGTCAAGTAAAAGCCACTCCATGTTCCTTACTGGGGACACTTGCTTTCAGTCATCCTTCTTGTCCGAGGGACTCTCGTCGTGGGTTTCAGGACTGACTTTATTACTTGCGACGAAGGGAGGCGCCTGGTCCTCCTCAGGCAATGAAAACACATGGCTCGTCTGGAGGTCTAAGTACGTTGTAAATATCTTCGCATATTCCGGATGCTTTAGGGCAAAACGTTTAAATTCCTCTAGAAGAAGGGATTAAACAAAATCCAATAAATTGAGGGGGATCTTCTTTTGACATGATACAGATTAACATATGACTTTAATAATATAATTATTGCAAAATCCTATTACTCAACCCTTGTAAATTTGTACAACTACTTGGGAAGACAGTTGTTCCATGATCTAGGCAAATTGAAGACATGCGTGTACTGTGGCCCGTTAATTCCATCCCAAAGTGTAGAGTCTAGAGAAATGGGTGCATATTGTGTCCCAGAAGAACGCAGGAGAGTGTCCATGGCAACATTACCCATATTAGGTAAAACATGGAAACAGCTGACAGGTTTGTCAACCTTAGAAATGGACACATAAATTTGGACACATTCGTGGAACATAATGCCACAAGGCAATGAAAATATATGAACAGCTGTGTTGTCACAAGGCACTGAATCTTAAAATCATGGTGTTAAATGAAAAGGCCAGACCCAAGCGAATACCTATTGTACGAGTCTGTTATGTAAACTCCAAAAACTTAGAAAGCTGAAATGTAATATCAAAAAATGTGTCCTCTTGTGGTGAGATGCTAGAGTTAAGCAAGGTGGTGACTCGTGTTCGAGCCAGCTCAGCAGCGCCTTCTTTAGGAGAGAAGAAGGCGATGCAGCTGGGAAGGTTTTCTAGAGCCCTCGACAAGCTCTACTTCCTGACCTGAGCGGTAGTTACACAACTGTTCACTTTATAAAACTCCATTCTGCTCCCTGTTTATGCTTTATTCAATTTTCTGTGTTTTTGTTATTTTTTCGGTAATAAAAAAAGTTTTAAAAATTCTATCACCCCCAGGACTTTCCATTACTGTCTTTTAAAACTATCTTAACCCTTAACTCCGGTATAGAGAAATTACAGTCTAGAAAAGCTGAGCCCGGACTCATGATCCATAAAAAACAAGAGTGGACAATACATAATAATCATATCACAAGCCCTTTGAGTAGCTGGCCTCTTTTTATCTCAAGGGTCTTAGATTGAGGAATGGAGGTAGGGGCATGGAAGGCTTAATAAGTTAACCATCAGAGTTTGAACCACAAGCCTCCACTAACCTGGAGCTTCTGAAATATGATGCTGCCCTCAACTTTGAAATTTTTCGATCCTTTTCTGTTTGGAAGGAGAAAAGTTTGTGGAGCTTCCACAGTGAACGGAACCTGGTCTTTGAATCAGCTTGCTTTGTGGGTCTATAATAAAAGGACTTTAACCCAATGTCCTGTTTCTATCTGTGTATTTTTAAAAAATCCTCTGATAACCAAGAGCCTACTTCACAGCACATCCAATGACCTAACAACTGTTTGGTGATAAAACAGATCTTTTGTGACGAGGAAGTCCCCAGATTGAGCCTGGATCATTCTTTGCAACTGCAATGTGATTTTGCCTTCATAGACGACCCCACAATTCCAAATCAGGCAAGCCAAGAATTGTTGTTTCCTAACATCCAAAAGAAAGGTTCGTCCTCAGGAGTCTGTTTCAATGTTGGAGACAGAGGACTCAGGTGGCTTCTATAATAAGGGAGAGTGAGAGTTGATCTGCTGAAAGCAAGAGTTTTAATTTTAAGACTTGTGATCTGGCCCCGGCTGGTGTGGCTCAGTGGATTGAGTGCTGGCCTGTGAACCAAAGGGTTGCCGGTTCGATTCCCAGTCAGGGCACATGCCTGGGTTGCTGGCCGGGTCCCTGGTGGGGGGGTTGGCACATGAGAGGCAACCACACCTAATGTTACTCTCCCTCTCTTTCTCCTTCCCTTCCCCTCTCTCTAAAAATAAATAAAATAAAATCTTAAAAAGAAAAAAAAGACTTGTGGTCTATTCAAAGTTCCAGGCCTCTCTCCTCTTTGAGAGTGTCAGTGGTATTACAGAGTAATTCATTGCTAGACGAAGTGCTGTGAACCAACTTTAAGTGGAATTTGGCATTAATGTGGCTAATGGAAAACCAAGATTGAAAACAACCTAAAATGGTCACATTCATGATATATTTCAATACCTGCTCTTTTATAAAATGAGACTTAAATATCTAAAACATTCTTGCAAAAAAACAAACAAACAAACAAACAAAACAGCGGACTGGTATACTATTGGGAAAAGGGAGACATTCCGTCTATCCTGAAAGGGAGAAATCTGAACTCCCCTAAGCAATGCAGGCTTCCCTAAAAATTTATTAAAATCAACAGGCAAAATTAAGACTACCTATAAATAATTTTTAGTATTAACTTCCATTAAAACAGTTATTCCAAATAGTTTCTCAAAATCTGGGAGTTCTGAATAACAGAGTCTTACTTATAAAAGAAAAATGGTTAGAGACATGGGGGTCACGACTCTGACTTTTATCTCAGTATCTACGCCCCCATTTCCTCCCTCCCTTCCTTTCCCCGCCTTTTCTATCTTTCTAGTTTTCTTAAATGAACTCAGTAGAGTAAGTGCCCTCAGCACTTAATTACCTAAAATAGGATAAAGGGCAGCCTAAGCAACAGTGATTAAACACAGAGAGCTGGGGAAGCACGTGACCTAATTTCCCCACCCCATAAAAGTTAAGCCGAAACTCTTCGAACACCGTAAGGAAACAGACAGTCCAGGGGAAGCCTCTTCCAGCCCAAGGGAAAAGGCTGGGGCATGTAAGCCGCCCTGACTTCTGGGACCACATCAAAGCTCCGGCAGGGAAACGGTCACTTCGGTCTCTCTGCGGGGGTGTGTTTCTTAGCGGTTGCTCTGAGAAACATGTGGAAACTGAGGCGCCACCCCCGAGCCCTTAGGGACATTTCTGCTGTGCGGTGAGGAAGTCGTTGAGAGAAAGGGCAGTCACTGATGATGAACCCGCCGCTTGGCCAGGTCTTCCTCCTCGGCAGTCCCTCCCCTTCGGGGGTGCCATCGATGTGCCACGGGACAGTGAACGTGAAAGCTACTTCAGCTGCTACCAGCAAACATCGATAGGTGGCCTGACTACTCCTGTTACGGCTGGTGCCTCAGCCCACATCTCTCTACTGCGGTCACCGTCCAGTCCAGCTGGGTGACCTGCTCGGCGTTGGTGGTTGACCACACTGATGGCCGAACGGAAAAGCCCCTCAGGGAGGGCAGCAGGTCTGAGACACGTGACAGGCCCGAAGGCATAGAAGTCAACGGGGCGGGCTCTAAAGCCAGACGGTCTTGGTTCTGGAATCCTGGTTCTGCTATTCCCTAGCTGGGTGACCTTAGGTAACTTACTTAAATTCTTTGCATCTCAGTAAAATAAGAATAATATAGAGTACTGATTAAACAGGCTCGCTGGAAGGAATAAATGAGTTAACATCTATGACATGTTTAGAAGAGTACTCAGCGCATGGCGAGTCCTCAGGAATTAGCTGCTCCCACGGCCCCACTGTAACTAGTTCACTCTCATCAGCACCGTGACTGGTTTTTCTGTTGTTAATATAATTAGCGGAGGGTAATAACAGTCTCCTATGAGAGCCGGCCTGCAGCCTGGTTCTTCCCTCTTTGCAAACCGAGTCAGGAGCCCACTGCCCACTCACCGTAGGACACCGAATCCCCCTGGGCTATTTCCTTGAAGAGACCAGAGACGTCAAGGTCGGGCACCCCAAGGGAAGCCTGAAGAATGCTGGAAAACTCTTCCTCCGTTATGTAGCCGTCTTCATCAATGTCAAAGAGCTGCAGGAAACAAAATAAAAGGTTAGACCTGGCTCCCTCAGCGCAGCGCTGGCATGGGGTAATCCTAGGAAATAAACTCTTTAATCATTGAAACGTTCACTGTGCCAGGGCCAGGGATAGTTCACGAAGAAGGCGGGTCATCTGTTGTCCTCACGACACTTCTAGATTAGTGGTGGAAAGGGGCAGAATTAAAATAGGGACTACCATGGTGCAAAGGACAAAGGACAGGGGAGTCCTGTGGAGGAGGAAAATGATGACTTGTACCTGGAGAGGACACGGAAGGCTGGACAGAGGAGGTGACTCGTGAGTTGGGTCTTAGAACCTAAAGGAGAGACTCACGGAACATACAAGGACTGGTCGGTGGTTGTTCGGGGCTCAGGTCAGGGGACGGAGGGACAAGCAGGCATGAGACCACGATGGAAACAGGGCGCCTCTCACTGCCCCTGTAGGATTATGATGGCTGGGGAGGTGGCGTGTTCACGTGTGAGCTGACGGAGCTCTTTGCAGCCGAGCATGGAGGAGGAACTGGGGGCAGATGGCTAATCAAACTAGAGACAGGAAAACCAACTGAGGGTCTGGGGTGGAGAAGCAGGAAGGACGCAGCAGGAAGGGAAGATTTTATAAGGAAGCAAGGACAGGACGCCTATCAGTCAGACGGCAGGAGTGACAGAGTGGAAGGTTCTTTAAGTCTAGCAGCAGAATGGAAGAGCTGATGGGGCATTAATATCAAATATTCAAAATCCTCTCCTGGGAATTAAATTTTTTTAAATGATAGAAGCACCCAGTCTGTGCGAGCGCTGATCCAAAGTATTCAAATCACTGTATATGCATGAACTCATCTAACCCTACGATAGTCTTGGCTGTGGTCGGTGCCATTCTTAGCTGCATCTCCCAGCTGAGAGAGCTGGGGCACAAGGACGGCAGGTAAATTTCCCAATGTCACACACCTCGTAGGCAGCAGAGCTGGGACCTGCATCCGGGCAGACAACATCTAGAGGTCCTGCTGTTAAGGTGTCTACTTCTGACCAAATACATGATCGAAAACAAGGAAAAAAAAACCCCATGAAATGAACAACATGCAAACAGAGGACAGCGTTGGCATTGTCCAGTGGGTGGGAGGAGAAAAATATCACTTGACGTTGTGATTTGCTGTTCGCAGGTGAGAAAGCCAGAATTTCTACTCCACTTTCTACCCACTCCACCCCTGGGGGGGCCAGGGGCGCTGGGAAGTTAAAAGGGAATTAGTATGTGTTTTCCCAAACTGTGGCCCCAGGGCTCTTTCTGGGCCTGAGACTTTGAAGAGGCGCTGCCAGGGTCCACTCCCACTGCTCTCCTGCAAGTGCTCGGCTTTCTTCAAAGGTCTTCCATCCTAAACATTTCTCACCCACTCAACTAACAGGCTAAATTGTTGCCACAGTTGGTCTTTGGTGGCTCTCACTACCATATTAAGTTCCCTTCATGTGTCCATAGGTCCACACTGGGGACTTCTTCCTCTCCATCTGTCCTTTGTCACACAACCCCAGACTGCTCCCTTCACTAGAACACCCAATTTCCCTCAATTACCTGTCACTCCTGACAGCCTTCCTGCTACACAGTCCCCAGATCTAACGGAAATCCCAGGCTCTGGTGGAAAGTTTAACACCCAAGTTTCCTCTGGGGGAGTGACGGCTCCCCGTGGCACTGAACGCCATCAAACCCTGAATCAAAATGTCCTGCCTTTCCCAAGACGTTGCCCCAGCCCATCTGGGCCGGCCCTGCCCTGGGAGCGAAGGACAGAGTGGGACTGGCTCCTTCTCACGGGAGGTCCGGGGAGAGTGCAGCGTCACTCCTGGGGCCCAGCCCTCGCCCTCACAGTTGGCTCCTCGGCGGGGCCCAGGCCCACAGCCAGGGCCGAGGACCAATGTTCTCCCTCTCAGGGCCACTGTGAGGACGGAATGAGGTCAAAGATGGGGCATTAGCTGTGCGTGCTGGCCAAATAGACGAATGTGAGTGGATCATACACACACACACACGCATACACACACGCATGTGTGTACACATATATGTATCTGAGTGTGTATGTACATATATAAATATAAAGCATGCCAAAATATTTTCAAACACATCCGAGAAGGTTAAAAAATAACTGATATAAAGCAGGACCCTTGACTCCCTGAAAAAGGGGCTAATTATAGTTTTAGGTCTCCTTTCCTCGCTCTGCCCCCCAAACCAAGGTCCGGGCTAGACAAAATCACAAGACATCTTTAAAAACAGTCATTACTGTGATTAAGGGCCACATTTTCTATCAGGTCTCTCATTGCTAAACCCAAAGTGCGCATTGGTCCAACTAAACTTATAATTACACATACGATCCCCAAACAGAAACAGAAGTTTCTGGGTCAGAGTGAGTTAGCTACGGGTCTAATTTTAGGTTTTATGATGAATAAGGCCGTGAAAGCCAAAAGTTCTCAACTTGGAAGAAGTCTTGGCCCTTGACTTCTGGCCATCTGCTAAGCATCACCCACGTAGGTTCTTCCCGGGTCTCGCAGTGAACTTGATTTAAACCGACTCGACATTTAAAAAAAACACACACACACAAAAAAAACCAACTTGGGGACTCCTGGGCCAAGGACAGAGGGCACGGACATGCCTGCCGCTGCCCCTGGCGGTCTCTATGATGTGAGAAAGGACTCTGGGAGGGAGAGTCTGTCTAGATAGCAGAGGGAAAACTTGCTGGGGTCCCTGGGGGGGTTGTCTTCTCATAGAAAACCAGGAAGAAATGAGAGGAGGAGACAGGAACGAGAAGGTCCTCCACTGTCGGGGAGCAGAACAAGGAGCCCAGCACTGAGTGAGCAGGTCTGTGGCCACCACATAACAAGCCAGGAGGGACATGGGGTTTTTATTTTACTTGAGGGCAGACCGTACAAGATAAGGATTCTGAATGGAGCATCCATTTACACAGTAATTAGATGAAGCACCTTTCAACTCAGAAGAACCGAAAACAAACTTCGGGAATGTACTCTTCGCACTCTTTTTGCACGTGTTAGTGACAAATGAAATTGGGCTCCCCATAATTCAAACCTCCATCAAGTTCTGCTGGGGACTGGGATCATGGTGTTACTCATCTGTCTCCCAGTACTGCTGTGAAAATATACGTGATACCGCAGGAAAACATAGAGGGTGGGTGCGTGGGACATTTTTGATGGCGTTCACCTGACACCACCACCACAAAATAAAATCCAACAGGAAAATACCTCCAAAATGACCTCGGACATATGGAGCCTGGATGGGCGGAGAGATCAGAACTTTCTGCATGAGGACTTAGGATGCCTAGTGACAGGTGGCATTTATTTATAAACCTCACTTCAGGGCTTGCAACTAGGGAGGCAGGGAAGAGATAATTTTTTAAGCTGATTTGTGAAATCACCTGCTCTTAGATTTTGGTGCAGTGGCCCGGGCTGCTTCTGGAGACCTTTGCGCTTAAACTGATGTCTGTGTTTCCTTTCTTCTCAGCAGCCCTTGTCTTAATCACATTACCCTCGTGTACCTGTCACAGCAGATCTATAAACTCATGTAGCAGATTCACTGACTTTCAGATAATACACTTAAGAGTCAACACTTGTTTACAAGGCAGACCCCAATGCTCTCCGCAGGGCCGACGGTACCTTAAATGCCACCTGGATGATCTCCTCGGTGTTGGCAGGGTTGCACAAGACGGCCAGGCCGATCACGTACTCCCGGAAGTCGATGCTGCCATCGTGGTTCTGCAAGATGATGGGAGACATCAATTAGCAGGGACGCGAGTGGAACTGCTGCTACCCCTGGCCCCGCGCTGTGATGCTCAGGGGTGCCACGCAGCTCGACATCATCCTGAGCGGAGGCTATTCGGGAAAAAGTGAGGCAGGACAGCAGGCAGGGGGCCCACCCACTCCCAGTTCAAAAGGAAGAAAATGATAGTTCTGTTTAGCAACAGACGCAAACATTTTATCACCGAGGCTCACTTAGAGGGACTCTGCGGTGCCCAGAGCCCCTCTGGGGGGCAGGATCTAGGATTTGCATCCCAAGTGGGGCTGAAGTATTGCCTTACCCATTGATGGTGGCCCTGCCACAATGGCCACCACCAATGGCTCACCCAAGGGTCACTAAGCAACCCTCTACCTGCAGGAAGTGGAAGAGAGAGGACCAGGGCAAGTTGAGGCGGCAATCCCAGCGATGTCCCTTCTTCCTTCCAGGTTAATCTGCAATAAACCAGCAGCAAGAGGGCTAACCCAAGCAGCTTCAGCGGCCCCTTGGTGACTGGCATCAGGCCCAGAAGATCCGGCACATCTCAGCCTCCGGAAACTAAACCTAACCAGCACAGCGCCAGGGCCCGTACACCCAGGAGGTCTTTCGTCGTGGCGAGCGAGAGAAGCGGTTGGCCATTCCAACCCTGGCTGGCTGAGCGCCGCGCTTTCCTACACACGAAACGCCTCCCTTGGTAGACACTGTGAGAGGACGGAGTGGTCTGAAGAAGGGAGGGAGGAAGGGAGAGAGAGGCAGGACAGAGGAGGAGGAGGGCACATAAGGAAGAGATAGGAGCAAGAGCTAGAAAGAAGGAAAGGAGGGGAGGAGAAAGAAAAGAGATGGGGAGAGGAAGGGAAAGGTGGTGAGGAGGAAAGAGAGGAGGAGGAGGGAGGTGGAGGGACGAAGCAAGAGAACCGTAAACAGCACTATGACTGCAATCCCAGGTGTCGGGATCATTCTGGCAAGTGATGAGTTCCCAGACAGGCAGCGAACTAGTAGCAGCCACACCGCTAGGGTGCGACTTAATAAATGCTTGGCATCAGTAAGAGTGCGATCCTCACATAAATCAGATTCGACTACGACTAGGCGGCGAGAGGAACAGACCTGGAGATCCAAAGGAGTATTGCTATACAAATACATTAAGTTCTCACTTATCCAGAAGAGTTGGGGGAGAGGTATTCTGAATATTCTGAATACTCCTTAAGAGTGTATTTCTCCCCATGTAAGTAACTGCATTACCAATTTTCTAGGAATTAAGTTGTTTTACCCACTTAGCATTACAAATAAACATTTGAAGTAAGGAATTCTAAGAGCATTTCAAGATCAACAGGCACATCCAAAAGTATTTTTAAAGCCCCACTCTGGGTTAGTTGTGCAGTACCACTTGAAGAGATTGCTGACTGAGGCTGCTATATAAATCAACTTGTAAAAATATGACCCAAAATATATTTTATGTCATTGCCTTTTTTTTTTTTAAGGGAAGAGAGGCAGGAAGAGGAGAGAGAGAGGAAAGGAGAGGTAGAAACATCCATGCAAGAGGGAAGCATTGATGGTTTGCCTCCTGTTCACTCCAGGAAGGGATCACAGGCATCCGGATGGGGGTGGGGGTGTAGGGGGTGCATTTGCCCGCAACCCAACTGGGGATCAAACCACAGCCTAGGTATGTATGTGCCCTGACTGGCGATCAAACCCACAAACTTTCGGTTATGGGATGACACTCCAACCAACTGAGCCACGCTGGCCAGGGAACTCAAAAGCTATTTTAAACGTGGTTTTAAAATAATATACAAATGTTGAGTATTTTTGGAGATTTGCTCTTCTTAGGTACAGAGCACACAGCACTTTTTCCTGCTACAGCTTTCAGAATTCAGTGGATGAAGTCAAGGTGAAGGTGTTTTTCAAAATCATATGGGGTATTTTAAAATTAAAAAAATGTAGAGGGTGCAATTTCACATAATTTTTAATTAATGAATATTATTTTCACCATACTATTTTGATTGTATTGCTTAATACTAGAAATTTTAAAATAATGGGAGGGAGTTACAGGAATCAAAGACCTTTATTTTAAGCTACAGGTATTCTCCCATGTTGAAATGACAAAATTTTTAAAAAAAGCATCTGGTAAATACTCCCTCTTACATTGAAAAATGTGCCTTTAGAACATTGGACAAAAACTAAGAAATTTAATTACTCATTCTACGCCAAAGATTTGATTACTTGGAAAATTCCAGAGTCTGGACTGAAAGTTCTGGCATCCATTTTAAAGACTGAGGTTATTTGTACAGGTTTTATACAACATTAATTCATATCAAACATGTTTGTATACGTATGCAAAATTTTCTGTTCTCTGAAGGGGACAGAGAAGAAAACCGTGCGGGACTTCGGGATGCTTTGCACGTGCATGCAGAAAAGCAATCGTAACAGCAGTGGGTCCCTTAACTTGAGGAATAAGAGAAATACTTACGACCACCAGCAGTGTGAGGTAATTGTGTTAATGTTTATAAAATATTTAAAATGAAGTGAGGGAAAGAAGTGTGGCTACCCCGCCCTTTCCACAACCATCACGTGGAAAAGTTAAATTATACCTCAATATTCTGCGGCCTTAAAAGGCACATTGGCAGCTTCCCCCTGTCCGGGCTGCATTCCTACACCCAGGCCTGACGCATGCGTAGGCGCACCCTAAGATGCAGCTCCTGATATTAACATGTGGCTGCTGGTGGCAGCCTCAGGCCAATGCCACCACACCTGGTCTGAGCAGTGCACCAGGCCGAGCTTAAGTTACCGATCCCGTGAGCCCAATGGGGGTGCCCCGTGCGCTTGGCTCGGTGCAGAATTATATGCATGTGGTTTCATAAATATTATATGACAGAGACGATGGTGACCGCAGAGGCCGAATGCCACCCTTCCTCTAATTTCACTGGGGATTTCCCATAGGCAGCCGAGGGCCATCAGCAAAGCAGTCACATCATTTCCACAATTACAACTTTCCTTTAAGTGAGTCAAAACAGAAAGGAAAAATTTATCTCCCAACTCAGGAGGAGCCTCGCCAGTAGCCTGGTACGGAGAGGAAACGGACGGGAACCCAGGTAGGCAGGAGGGGTAACCAACTGGGCGTCTCAGGCAGGTGAGCTGGGCACCTGCAGACGCAGGCTCTTTGGCTGAGTCTCCGTGCACTGGATTGGATTCTGGATTCTTCTTGCCCTGCTGTCACCACCTGAATCAAAATGATAAAGCCACACCAAGGGCCATCATACAAAAGAAAGGCATGACTGCCCTGGCTTTGGGGTGTCAGTTTCTTGCAGGCCCATCTTCCTTCTCTGGACGCTGCAATACTGACTCCCGGGCTGGGCCTGTTTTGGGTAAGACATTTGAAAAATACTGTGAGACAGCCTTACTTTAAAGCCGTGGCTGGCACCCTTGGCTGCTGCTTACAAGCACTGGGAAGCTTTGAAAAGACTCGTCTCTGGGCCCCACGTCTAAAGATTCTGAGTAAACGCATTTGGAGTGGAACTCAGCATCAGTATCCCTCCACAAGGGCGCCCAGTGAGTCTACAGCACAGCCAGGGTGGAGGACGCGGTGATAAAGATCCAGCAACACTGGCACGTATGTCTCTGTATTGCTTTATATGCCACAGAACTGATTAGGATTTATGTAAGTTTTCCTTCTTCTTTTTTTTTCTTTCATTGTTTCCTTTTTCTCTTGCCTGGTTTTCAGAGAGGAACAACCACCACCAAAATATTCCTTCTTCCAAAATAAACTAATTAACAAAATAGAAACAGAGGCGTGGACACGCAGAACAGACGGACAGCTGTGGGGAGGGGGATCGGAGGGGGAGAATGGATGAACAAAGCGGAAGGGATTAGCCAAACAACATATACGAAAGACCCACAGGATGACCCACGGACAGGATAGGATGTAGACAACTGTGTGGGGAATGCCTGAGGGGAGGGGGGCTGGGTGGAGGGAGGCGGGGGAGGGGGAAGGGTGGGGACAACTGTAATAGCATAAACAATTAAAAAAAAAATTCCTTGTTCCAAGGCAAGGCAAGGCAAGACATGACGAGAGCAGGCTGAAAGCTGGACATGCCTGACTCTGTATGAAGCACATGCCAGGGCAGACATTTTGATCCTTAAAACAGCCAGATGTTCCCCAGTGCCCTTGACCCTCTTTACAAATATCAAAACAAAACAAAATAGCTGCGTGCTTTTTCTCCACCTAAAGAATTTTAGAATTTTAGATAGTTGCTCCACCATTAAAAAAAAAATACTACTCTTATATAAAACGGCTTCATTCCACATTCCTGAACTCGTTTCTACAGTTAAATAGGATTCCAGGAAAGCATTTTTCATTTTTCTTTTACATAATGGAAATACCAGATGTAAAATTAAGAGGAAAAACAGATTTTGAACTCCCCCCCCTCACCTTTTTAAAGAGAAAAATGCATCCCCTGAGTGCTATCTTGATTTATTGCAATTTTTTCCCCCTCAAAATTTCATTCTTAACAACAAATGTCCTGCTCCTTGGAAGTCGTGCACCAAATGAGCAATAACCTATTCAAATGCAATTCTTTCGGACTCCACCCGGCGCCCCTATCACGTCTGGAAGTTCATACAAACCCAGCATCTCAAATAGCGGCTACACACACCACTCACAACATTTCTCGTGGCAAATCTGTTTTAATGAAGCAGTAAAAAGTGGGCGAGTCCAGACATCGGGAGGGGTGTGGGAGAAGTGGCCAGGAAATGACAGCTGTGGGACGATGGGGTATCAGTGGCCGTGCAGACAGCGCGGCGTGGCTTTCGCCATCCTGGCCTCCAGGGTGGGGCTGGCCTTCTGGTGCCCTGCTCAGGAATACATGGTCAGCTCCAGCCATTCTTGGATGGACACCTGAATCAGCCCATCTGCATCTCTGTCCAGGGATTTGAAGGCACGGAACATGGCATCCAGGCGGACCAGACAGCTGATGAAGTTGTTAAAATCCACACCCCCGTCATCATCGGTGTACCGGCGGATGATCATTTGGTACAGTTGTTCATTTAGCTGGAAGCCCGCTGCCTGCAGAGCCCCCAGCAGCTGCGAACTGCTCAGAGACCCGGAGTGGTCCCGGTCATACTGCTTGTACACACACTGCCATTTCTTCAGGTTGTTCCACAGATACTTAAATTCTTCAAAGCCCAGTTTCCCATTTGTGTCATTGTCCATGACAGATACAATGCTTCGGCAGGTGTCGAGGCTAAAGCCGTCAGTCTTCAGGTCCTTGTGCTTAGAAAGGATTTTGTTGAGAATGTTCATTAGATCGGTGGCACCCACCTCCATGTCTGGTCCCGCCAGCTGTGCAAATTGTTGCCGAAGCCGCCTGACTTCCTCACTTTCGTTGGCCTCCACATTGGTGAAATGCTGCTGGGTGGGAGGTGGCTCTGGGGTATACTGAGCTGCTGTGGCCTCGCTGATAAGATTCACAATTCCTCCAACTAGCCCTCCAATATTTCCTCCTCTTCCTCTCTGACCACCTCCTCCAAGAAGACCTCCAAGGGCTTCCCCAAGGCCCCGATCTGCTCCTTCCAAAAATGCCTTTGCAAGAAACATGTTTTCAGCTTCACAAGCTGCCAAAGCCTTGGAGATAGATGAAGAGAGCTGAGGTGGCGTCTGCGGGGCGCACTTGTGGAAGAACTGGCTTTTCTGTACCTGCTTCCACTGCGCCCCGCCCCACGGTGTGATGTCTCGCCTCCAGCTGAAGCTGTCTGAATTCTATTAGGTCCTAGCACCTGCCATTTATAAGGGGTGGGGGCTCAATAAAATATTGAGCTCTTCCAATAAATACTCCTAATCGATCTAACAACTATTCATAAATTACAGTACGTAGGACAAATGAGAAGCAATAATATTTGTAAATGAATATGTTAACTATACACTTCTGTATGTCATTGATCTTAGTGCTCTTTCCCAGTATCTGAAAGGTAACAGGTGTGTTCCTGACAGAAGGTAGATGATTCAAGGAATGCGAGAAATTCTTTGCTACGGGGTAGAACTGAATAATTCTTGAGCAATGGAAGCCTATGTTCCTAATCCCCTTTCTTGAGCAAAGATTTCCAAAATCCAATGTTCTTAAAAAAAGCTTGGGCCCTGACCGGTGTGGCTCAGTGGATTGGGCATCATCCTGCAAACCAAAAGGTCACCGGTTTGATTCCCAGTCAGGGCACATGCCTGGACTGCAGGCCAGGTCCCTGGCTGGGGTGCATGCGAGAGGCAACCATCAGTGTTTCTCACCGATGGTTCTTTCTCCTTCCTTCCCCTCTCTCTATAAGTAAATAAGTAAAATCTGTTTTTTTTTTGTTTTGTTTTTTTTTAAAGAAAAACTTGGAAGAGGCGTTTTTAAATGCAGAGGTTCTGATTCTGAACTCTGCTGTGGGGTTCATGCCCTACATTACTGGAATAGTTTCTGAAGTGTGACATTTATATGGAAAAATATACAAATCACAAAGGTCTAGCTCAAACAACTCTGCACAGACCGTGCATACCCACGTGAAGAAACAGAATACCACTCACCCCCTAGAAGCCTCTTTGTGCCTCTCTCCTAAAGTAACTAACTCTCTTCTCTCAAGGGTTGCCACTCGCCTGGCATCTAACACCATCAGTTCATTTTTGTACTTTAAATCAATGGAATCATGCAGTAGGCCCTTTTTGATGTCTTTAAAAAATTTTTTTAAACTAAATTAAAATTGTAATAAAACACATAACATAAAATTGGCCACCTTAACCATTTTTAAGTGTACAGTTCAGTGTCATTCAGTACATTCACATGGTTGCGTAACCATCACCACTGTCTGTCTCCAGACAATTTTTCATCTTGCGAAACTAAAACTCTGTACCCATTAAATAATAACTCCCATTCCTGCCTCCCGCTGGGTCCTGGCAACCGCAGCTCCACTTTGTGTCTGTATGAATTAAATTGCTCTAGATACCGACTGTAAGTTGAACCGAAGTTTGTCCTTTCGAGGCCAGCTTGCTTCACTTAGTAGAATGTCTTCAAGTTTCACCCATGTTGTAGCATGCGTCGGCATTCATTTCCTTTTTAAAGCTAAATAACATTCCGTTTTTTGTATATAACACGTCTCGTTTATCCACTCATCCACTGGCGGACACTTGGGTTGCTTCCACACTGTGGCTACTGTGAGTGGAGCTGCTATGACCATGGGTGTACAAATATTTCTTCAAGTTCCTGCTTTCTTTTGGATGTATGTCTAGAAGTATTATAGAATTGCTAGATCATATGGTAATTCTCTTAATTTTTTGAGGAACCATTACACTTTTTCCCATAGCGGTCATGCTACTTTACCTTCCCACCAACAGTGCAAAAGAGTTTCCATTTCTCCACATCCTTGGCAACCCTTGTTCTTTTGTTTGTTTGTTTGTTTGTTTGTTTAAACATAGCCATTATAATTGGATGTCAGGTACTTTTAATTTCCCTAATGATTATTGATATTAAGAAGCTTTTCATAGATTGGTTATTTGTATATCTTTTTTTGGGGAAATGTCTATTTACGTTCTTTGCAATTTTTTAATTGGATTTTTTAAATCATTGTTAAGTTGAAAGTCTTTATGTATTCTGGATATTAACCCCTTATCAGGTATATTATTTATAAATATTTTATTCCATCCACAGGCTGCTTTTCCATTCTGTTGATAATGTCTTTTAATGCACAAAAGTATTTACTTGGATGTAGTCTAATTTATCTAATTTTTATATGGTTGCTTGTGCTTTTGGTGTCCTATCTAAGAAATCACTGAGAAATCTAATGTCACAAAGCTTTCCCCCTGTTTTTGTCTAAGAGAAAACAACAGTTTCAGCTCTTTTTAATAATAGTTTTAGCTCTTGCATTTAGGTTTTTGATGATCCATTTTTAGTAAATTTTTATATGGTGTAAGGTAAGGGTCCACTTTATTCTTTTGCATGTGGTTATCCAGTTCTCCCAGCACCATTTATTGAAAAAACAAACAAACAATTCTTTGCCCATTGAGGGTCTTGGTACCCTTGTCTGAAATCATTGGGTGTTTTCTTGGGCTCTCTATTCTATTCCGTTGGTTTATATGGCTGTCTCTGCCTGTACTGCACTGTTTTAATTACTGTTGCTTTGTAGTAAGTTTTGAAATCAGGAAGTGTAAGACTTCCAACTTTGTTTGTCTTTTGCAATATTGTTTTGGCTATTCAGGGTCTCTTGAAATTCCACATGAATTTTAGGTGGATTTTTCTATTTCTGAAAAAAATATTGGGGAGATTTTTATAGGGATTGCATTGAACTTGTAGATCATTTGGGCAGTACTGACATCTTGACAATATTGTCTACCAACCCATGAACACAGAGTTAATTTCCATTTTTTGTGCCTTTAATTTCTTTCAGCAGTGATTTATTATAGTTATAAGTATACAAATCCTTCACTTCCTTAGTTAATTCCTAAGTATTTTATTCTTTTTAATGCTATTATATATAAAATTGTCTTCTTAATATTCTTTTCAGATTGTTTCTTGTCAGTGTATACAAACATAACTAAGTTTTGTGTGTTATTTTGTAACCTGTGGCTTTGCTGAAGTAGTTTATTAGCTCCAACAGTTTGCGTGTGTGTAAACTGCAATGCTTTTTGTTGTTGTTGTTTGTTTGTTTTTTACATATAAGACCATGCCATCTGTGATCAGAGTTAACTTTACTTCTTCCTTTCCAACTTATATGCTTTTTATTTATTTTCTTGCATCACTGTTCTGGCTAGGACTCCCAGGACTATGATGAATAAAAGTGAAACCAGGCATCGTTTTCATGCTCCTGATCTTAGAGAAAAGGTTTCAGTCTTTTATTATTAAGTATGACATTGGCTGCAGGCTTTTCATACATGATTTTTATTGTGTCGAAGTACTTTCCTTCTACTCATAGTTTGTTGAGTGTTTTTATCCAAAAAGGTGCTGAATTTTGCCAAATGCTTTTTTTGCATTAAGTTTTTTTTCCCTCTTCATTCTGTTAATGTGGTGTATTACACTGATTTTCGTATGTTGAACCATCCTTGCATTCCAGGAATAAATCCTACTTTGTCATGATGTAAAATCCTCTTATTGAATTCTGTTCACTAGTGTTTTGTTCAAGATTTTTGCACCAATGTCTATAAGAGATATTGCTCTACAGTTTCCTTTTCCTGTGGTATCTTTTTCTGACCTTGATATCAGGATAATGCTGGTCTCATAGAGTGAGTTAGGAAGTATTCCCTCTTCTTCAATTTTTGGGAATAGTGTGAGAAGAACTGCTGTTAATTTTTCTTCACACGTTTGGTATAATTCTCTAGTGAAACCATCTGGTCCTGGGCTTTTCATTGTTGGGAGGTTTCATTTTTAAGATTTTAATTATTTATTTTTAGACGGAGGGGAAAGGAGGGAGACAGACAGGGAGAGAAACACCTGTGTATGAGAAAAACATCGAGTGGTTGCCTCTCACACGTGCCCTGGCCAGGGACTGAACCTGCAACCCCAGCCTGTGTCCTGACTGGGAATCAAACTGGCGACCTTTCACTTTGTGGGATGACACCCAACCAACTGAGCCACACCCATCTGGATTTCTTTTTTTTTTAACTGATTCATTTCCTTCTAGTTATAGGCCTGTGCAGACAGTCTATTTCTTCATGATTTAGTCTTGGTAGGGTGTATGTTTCTAGAAATTGGTCCATTTCATCCAGGTTATGCAATTAGTTGGCATACAGTTACTCACAGTACGCTCTTAGAATGCTTTTCATTTCTATGAAAGTGGTAGTACTGTTCTCTCTTTCATTTCTTATGTGTCCGGGTTCTTTTCCCCCTTCAAAATGACATTTGTGAGATTTGATTTTGTAATTTTAGTAAGTACCTTCCGAAGCCAGTCTAGGTGAGGTGGTCTGAGATAACACTATGAGAGACCCTGCCTTCAAGGCCACAGAGTTAGGGTGCAGCCCTCTGGAAGTTCTGTTGGTGAGCTTAGGGCAAGGCAGTCGGGACATGGTAA
Source organism: Mormoops blainvillei (assembly GCA_004026545.1). Classification (NCBI taxonomy): domain Eukaryota; kingdom Metazoa; phylum Chordata; class Mammalia; order Chiroptera; family Mormoopidae; genus Mormoops; species Mormoops blainvillei. The sequence continues at coordinate 14,808 of PVJD01003412.1, read as the reverse complement.
CTACACCGCTACGTCACTTAGCATTTGGGGCCTCAGTTTCAAATCTAGGCAGAGAATCTACCCCGTGCATTTCATAATGATTCGATCTGATTTATTATGTATCAGGACTTGGGCTCAGTGTGTAGGATACAATGATGACGACATCAGAACTGCTGTGCCCAAGAATCAGGTACTCCCACAGAACACTTGCTGGAATTACAATCTGCAGTCTGTGGTCATATTTCTACTGTTAATGCTAAACTATTACATTTGCATATCATATTCTTTGGGATTTAGGTGTCATGCAATTCCCCTGAAAGAAACAAAAGGATTTGAGATAAGGGAAGAAAAACTCAGAGAACTTGCTATTTGAAGGCCATACAGCTAGTAACACATTCTACTGTATCATCAAACCATTATGGGCACCCAAAAGCGGGCAATGAACTCCGCTGAGGCAAACGCAAGGACAGGTTTACCTGCAGGAGAGGTCATGGGGAGGCCTCACGATTGGCTGAGGCCAAGTTCTCCAAAGAGACACGGGCAATGACACGGGACAGGAGAGTGTAGAATTGGACTGGAAATGGGTAACAGCCCACCTCATAGGTCACTGTGGAAATCACGGCCAGCTCAAATATGACATGAAAAAAAAAAAAGAGACTAGCTATAAAATGACTTTGTAAACTATACAATCCTAGACTTGAATGATGACTATTCTGTTATTAGGGAAAGAACAGTAGCGAAGGGACACGGTTCTCTGTTCAGGACTTGAGGGCAACGTCTCCTCTTGCCATACCCAGGGGCATGTAAAATTTCCCTAGGGCTGGTTTTACGGCATAACGACCCAATAACTGGCCTCAGGGGACACCAGAGGCCCGGTGTCTTCCTTAACCACAAAGCGGCAGCGTCGTAAAAGGAGCATCTTCCTTTTAGGGCATCACAGGGGGCCGCCTGCCCTCAGACAGATTTAAACCCTTTTGTATACGCTTCTCTTGGAGGAAATTGCTTGGGCTTTGTTTTTAGGATATTGAAAATTAACTTGATGGCATTCACTGCCATATAAAATGTGCCCCCATATGCCCATCTGAAGTGCTTTTCACTGAGGTTTAAATCCAATTCCTCTCGTTTATTTTCTGTGAAGATGGAGGGCATTGGGCTAACAGTTTCCCATAAACCATCATCGAGTGAAAGGCTGTTATTAGATTAACAAGGCTTTTCTCCTCTGGACTCTTTAATCCCCTGGGGCTCTTTATTAGAACATTAATAGCTACTTTGGTCGCTGTCTGGGGAGTTCTATTGTCTAAATCTGGAGACAAAGGGTAGGGGAAGAGGCCACCTCGGACATAAAATTTATCCTTAATTTCAGGGGGGAGAGTTACTGAACTTCAAACGTATGTAGTGACACACACATGCCACCAGCAACGTTATTCAGAATCGCCCCAGAGGGGAAACAACCGAAATGTCCACCGACTGATGAATGGATTGCAAAATGTGACATAATCTATATCGTAGAGCACTATTTGACATTAAAAAGGAATGAATTACTTCCTTTACATGGGATGCGATGACACGGAGGAACCTCAAAAACATGATGCCAAGTGAAAGACGCCAGACACCGGAGACCACGTACTGTATGATTCCACCGATACAAAATGTCTAGAAAAGGCAAATCCACAGAGGCAGGAGGTCTCTATCGTAGAGCAGGTCTAGAAGAATGCAGAAGGACAACTTTGGAGTGGCAGCCTAGGACTGGGGGTAGGCAGGTGGCAGGAATGAGAAGTTAAGGCACAAAGAATTGTACTGGCAATATTCCAACAACTGATTTACGGAGATGGCTGCACAACTTGGTAAATTTACTAAAATTGATCATTGGTTGGTGTGCTTAAAGCGGGTAAGTTTTATATGATACGTAAAATGTGCCTCAAGAAGGTTATTTTTTTAAAAGTCAACGGGGCAGCTTGTTGTAAAAATCATACTGAACTACGAGTTCTCGTCCCAGCCCTGCGATCTACCAGCTGCGAGCCACTTCCTCCCCAGGGCTGGAGACTTCTGCAAAACGAGGAAGACGGGCAACGTGACACCAAGGTCCTTTCAGCTCTAAAGTTCTGTGAGTCTAGATGTTCACGGTTCCAGGAAACCGTGACGGCAGCACCACTCTTACTGGCATTCCTTCGGCTTCCTTCTGGAGCCCAAGTCTTTGTATGCTATAGAGGAATTCAGTTCAATCTTTCTTTCTCTTGGGTCTGGTTCCACAACATTTAAACACATGGTTACTTATCCCCACTTTGACATAACGTCTGGTTTTCAAAAATATTTCTGAGTGCAACCTATCGAGTACGTTGTAGCGCCAAACACAGTTCCAAGGTGGGGGCACTGAACCAGGTCTGGCACAGCACAGAAGGGACACGCAGCTCCCACTCTCATTGGAGCCTCTCTCCCAGGTGGAGTTTTCACCCAGTTGCAATGTGGCCTGGACCAGGCCTTCCGAGTTCGTTGATGAGAACGTCATGTGGATGCACGAAACCCAGTACCTTTCTAGTGTGCATACGGACAATATCTATTCCTTTTTTCTGCACTGCTGTGGACTGTCACTGTCACAGGAGGAAACTGAACTGGTCTGACACAATTTGCTCATTACCAAGCCCCGTGCTTTACTTCCTTATGCTCTAGGAGGAGGCCAGCAATTGCTCACTTGCTCTAGTTAGAAAGTACTGCTGCAGTTTCCTGTCCATTTCCGTTAAGCATCTCCTGTGCATGCGTGAAGGAGCCAAGAACAAAGCAGACAAGCGTCCTGCTTATGCGGGTCTCTCTAGTGCACCAGCGCTCAGAGAGAGAAAATACGGGGATGGACTCAATGCGGGGAGCTCAGGCAGCCTGAAAACGGAATAGGGCAATGGCAGGCATATAGGGCCACCAAACTTTCAGGACAACTTGCACGACTGCAGAGAAATGTTCATCCATCCCACTCAGAAAGTTATAGCCTTTTTCTGTTCATTATAATATCATATATGTTATAGAACGGATGTCATAGAACAAATCCTGATTGACTGAGATTGGAATCAAGATGCGTTCTTTTCACAGGAGCCATGAAGTGAACGCCACGGTCCATATCAAACCCGAGCCGGGAACATAAAGGATAGAAGATGCCGCTGTTTGTCGCAACGATTCCCCTCTGCCATGGTAGTGACGAAGCACCCGCAGGCAATACCTAGAGGAATGGGCATGGCGGTGTCCCGATAAAACTTCATTAACAAAAGAAGTGTCAGACCGGCTTTGGTCCATCAGCTGTAATTTGCTGACCCCCCTTAAGCGGACGACAACAAAGGTCGCTGGTAAGGTTGGAGGACTGGATGGGAGGGACAGCCGGTACTTAGAGTGACCATCGCTAGTCTGTAGGACACGCCACGTCTGACTGAAAGGAGGTTGCTCTGAATCTTTTCTCTGGGCTACCCCGTCTCCCTCTTGCTGATATCTTCCCACAGTTCTGACTAGGGGAAGAATGCTCATCTTGATCGATGAGGGAGGCTGACGTCTAATTCCTAAGCTACAGTCTGGCGTGAGCTCACTCTCTCCTTCCACCAAATACCATTGTGCTCATAAGAGACCAGACCGGAATAAAATTTAGATAGGTGACTTTTTCCGTTCTGCAAAAAATCTGAATGAGTTTTCCCATTTCTGCCTTCTACCCGGCACTTAGCTCTTTTGGTTCTCCTAGGTACTTTGTTTAAACATGGGATAGGAAGGGTGTGAGCACACTCAGCACTTTGACAATCTGGCATTTGTGGCTATTGTAAGCCTCTGTGGAGCTTTCATTACCGTTTCACATTATGTGGAATGAATGCACTTCTTTATCCCAAGTTCTTCCTGTCTGCCCTGTTCTTGGTCTTAGTTCTAGTGTTAAACCGCGAGTGCCAATAATAACAAGCACCCTTGCCTGTTCCTTCCTGTTAGAGAAGGTAGGGTGCTGTGATATGCAGGTTTTTCGCTCGTGCAAAGGGGCGGGGCGGGCACTTATGTGGCTTACGTGATTGGAAATAAACAGGGAAATCGCTCTGAGGGGTAATAATGAACTTTTCTATTCAACTGTACAAGTTGTTCTGAAAGTTTGGGACCATATGTCCTGCTAAGTCAAAAATATTTATTATCTGGCTCTTTTACAGAAAACGTCTGCTGGCACCCGAAGCGTGGCTCTGTCACCAGGGGAGATGAATATATGCATCAAGTGGGATGCTCAGCTGGATGGAGCATGAGATGCAGTGCAGGAGAGTCGTAACTTGGTTACTTATAAACAGAGAGAGGCAGACTGTGAAGCTGGCAACGCAGACCACTGTGTGCACCGAAACACTCCAGGGCTTGGTCTCCCAGGCAAATAAGACATGTCAGCAGGCCACCACGCAGCTTTCTCAATGACAGTGACGAAGGAGGACAGAATGAGTGCTGACTCTGTGATGGGCATCACAGGACACCGTGATCGCCGGAAAGACGGCTGTCTCATAAACTGAATCACGCACACCGGGCGTGTGGAGAAGACACGTTCTAAACTAGTGTCTCTGCCCTCAACTCCAGCCATCCAGACATCTGATTAGCCCCAAATTATTCTCTGGATCCAGAATGTTCAGTATACACTCATGAAAATAAAGATGCTAAATGAAACCTAATGATGAAAAGGGTCTTTTCTCTCACAGAGATGGGGCATCCCCAAAGGGCAGCATCCCAAAGTCATGGTTGCGCCCTGCTTTGGCCACGAGTGCCACCTTTCTCTTGGACCTTACCTGCCATCAAATATCTGAGAATCTAAAAGAACAGGTCAGAATATCAGAAGGAGCTAAAGAGCATGTTTTTTAGGATAAATTAAGACAAAGGCCATTATGACGTTTCTGTAGACTAGTTAAGAATGTACGTGGGCAGGGAGAGTGGAAGGGATGTGGAGAGACATGCAGGTCTGCGCTCCATCCCCAAAACAGCAACCACAACTACGTGAGACATGGGGAAAAACTGAGAGAGGAAAAGTAAGAAGGGGGAAGGAGGATAACGTGGGACAGGGACACGGGAGGGGTTTCTGGGGGCTGTCGCGCGAATTGAAAGCGACCAGAAGAGCAACAGGAACCCCCGCCCTTTCTCCTTCCCACCCTTCCTAGCCGCCCTGCCTCCCTCATTAAGCACTGAGTTTAGCAAGATAAGCCACTGGGAGAGAAACAAACCACGGAGTGACTGAACTTCCTTGCCTTTCCCATGGCACATTCCCCAGCATGGAAGTGGGGATGGCGGCAGGGCGTGGCCGCCAATTGCACAACTGAACTTCTCAAAACAAAGCAAACGTGGGCAGGCACAGGCTCGCAGGTGTGTTACACACGAACAATGCCAGAGAGGGAGAGAGAGACAGCAGACAGAGACAGAGAGAGGGAAAAAGAAGGAAAGGAAGCAGGGAAGGAGGAAAGAAGACAGTCGAACGCAACCGCCATTAATTCTCCTTCCAGTCTGTCGGTGGCCGAAAGAAAAGCGTTATAAAGACCAGCTCGTGGTCTCTGTCTAAAAAAGCCAAGTAACCATACAAAGAAGGGAAGAGAAGTCGCAGTTATAATTAATACGTGAACCAACTGACAAGACTGTGCCGAACTGTGATCTCACGCATCGGCTCCTGGGACTCACCTGTCTCCTCCCTCCTGCAGGCAGGTGAGTCCCGCATGTTCAGAGTGAGTCACTCGGGCTGACCGGGCTTATTTTAATCCTTGGCTTGCGCTCCCTTCCCCACTCCCAAACCTCCCCATACTTAGGGCAACAAGAACAACGGGGCTGGTGGCAGGTGTCATCAGTCATCCAAAGACAGAACTGCTGTCACAGCAATCCTGCAAATGCCAGTTATGACAGTTTGACACCTGAAAGAGAGGGCACCCTCTCCAGATACTATTTTTAATTTTGATGAAAAATCCCAGTGAGCCCGAAGTCTTAACTTCCCCCTTGGTCCCTATTTCAGGTCCCTTCCCACTTCCCTGGTTCCTGTCCTTGCTTGTACATCCCTGCCTTCTTCCTTCCTGTCACCAAGTTCGCATTTATAGAAACTTTATTGAAAATTACTTGCATAGTTTCTAGAGCCATATTATGTAAATTTCTCAGAAAGACTAGTCGGAGTACAAGTGGAAAGTTCCTGTTTTCCCAACTTGCACAGTTATAGCTGATAATTTTCTTCTCCCTTCCCCTAAATCTTCATTACACTTCGCAGCTGTGCCGCAGTAGTTCTATTATAAGGGGTCATGAAGGTTGGACATCTCAGGGACAAGGGAAGATTATTTGTATAATGCAAGCAAGCCCAGCAGAGAGGCCTGGGTACTCCCTAGAGAAGAAGGGTCTTAACTTCATGATATTAAAGAATAGTTCATTTATGAGATCACAGAGTAAGTTATTAGGGATATTAGGGTGCTCTGGGGAAAAAAGACAAAAAGCCCTGTCCTGTTTTTCTGGCATCAAGCTATAATTTCTTTGCAAAATGTCTTTTTTTTCCCCCCCAGTGGTTACTAGAGAACTGGGACTTCTGGCGCCAAAGAAGATGAAATGAGCCCAGTTTCATCTACCTCTCTTCCTGATTACAACTAGAAACTGATCAGAATACAAAAAGCAACTACCTCTGGACAACATGCCACGGCAAGAGGATTTGTGAGCAAAGTCAAAGCTTGAGGCACAATCAGGAAGGGAGGGAAAGTATGGAGGTCTGAAGACAGTGGGACATCATTAACGGACTGTTGAAAGGAAAGAGCTACCAACTCGGTGTTGCTTATACAACAAAAATGTCCTTCAGGAATGAATGCAAAGTAAAGTCATCCTCAGAGTAGGGCAAAGAAAGAGATCACAATCCCTGGTATTTATCCAAACCTGCATTTGCTCAAAAACTTATGCATGAATGCTCAGAGCACCGATATTTGTAACCGCCCCAGGCTGGAAACAAGCCAACTGTCCCTCAGCTGAGAAACAGATAAACCAAGGACGGTATGTCCATACAATGGAATATTGCTGCCCAGTAAAAGGAAATAGATTACTGATACATGAAACAGCCTGGCTGACTCTCAAATACATTATGCTAAGTGAAAGAAGCCAGACTCAAAAGGGTAGATTCTACTGTCAGGGGTTAAAGGTCAGGGAAGGGCTTGACTGCAAAAGAATAACTACAAGGTAAATTTTTTTTGGTAATTGTTGTGTATCTTGAATGTGGTGGAATTACACGCCTCTATGCATTTATTAGAGCTCATACAACTATAACCCAAAGAGTGAATATTATATATTAAAAACAAATGAAAAAATAAAGAACTTGAAGTCTTGATACACTTTGTTAAGGAAACTTTTAGACAATTCAGTTATCTAAGTTCATGTACTTACATATTTGTAAGCAGAAAATTGTATCCCCAATATTATGGCAAATGGATGGCCAAGCTTTCACTGAAAACTTTGTTATAAAATATTATTTTAAAATAAAATCTGTTGGGTTTCCACACATTTTGGGGAAAGTCCAAAACCTTCAGAATAGAGTAGTACAACCCAGGTCATTGATGTATGAGTTTTGACATAAATTTATAAGTTCTTGCCAGCCATGTAAACCTTCCTAATTCTGTATCACAAACATGATTATATGGTCAGAATATTTATTTCTGGCCTGGTGTTTAAAATAAATAGACATTATCATAATGGTTACAACACACACACACACACACACAAACACGCTCATGTATTATTATCACTATTAAGGCAAGAAAACAAAATCATGCAATTAAACCATGGGTTCGGCCCTGCTTCTAACACCGACCCAACAAGTTTTTGTTGCCTGTCATCTTGACTGACGCTCGGCGGAAAGCATAAAAACGTTTGCGTGTTAGAGATTACATTTTAACATACCCTGTCAAAGAGCGCAAAAAGTTGTCTCAGCACATCAGAAACAGGCAACTTCAGATACTCGGCAAATTCTTCAATTCCAATTCTCCCTCCTTTCGAGGAACTTGCAATAGCTGCATATTCGTCCAAATGCTTACGGACACTGTCCCAATTTAATCTAAGCAAAGAATTAGAAATACGTGGTCTTAGCCCTTTCCAACCCACGGGTGATGTTTTTATGAACACTGTTTTATTCACTTGTCTGTGGGAAACATTTTAAGTGTTGGATTTGAAAAGGAGAATTAAATGTGTTTTTTAAAGTACGAACTGAACATTAATCCAGGCTTTTAATTTATATGAAAGGATATGAGCGTGACTGTAATTTCCCCAAACATCTGAGGGAAAGGAAAGGTAACTGAGAAGAGCAATGTGGTAGAATAATAAATGACTCACGAGAAGAAAATAAGAAATCACATGTAAGCCTAGACGTTACTTAGGAAGTCAACAGTGCTTACTGGGTTCTTAAAAAAATACAAGTTTTTGGTTTCTAAGGAGCTGTCAGGCCGATAAATAAATATTTCACAAAATGTTTAGGTAGGAAGAGTCATTAAACTACACACACTTCCTCCAGTATTAGCGATGAAAAATCAGGGTGATAAATACTGGAAAATGGACTGTAGCTTAGATCACATTCTTTCTTTTCAGTTTTATTTGGGTTACATTGGTTAACAGGATTATATGTTTCAAGTGCACAAATTCTATAACACATCACACATATTTGTCCTGTGCGCCCACTGCCCAAAGTTTAGACTCTTTCCATCACCACATACTTGACCCATCGCATCCTTCCTTTATCTTATAATCGGGCACTGTAACACATGCTTCCCCTGTATCCAGTCTCAGTGACTGCCTAAGCTTTTCAAATTGTGAACATAATATCAAACCATTTTGTTATCTTAAAAATACAGAAAATATTTGTTCTCTCAGTTATCGAAATATGATTTTTGAATACTGGACTTTAATACAGTAACTGGTGCTGCGGTCTCCTCCCAGGGACGCTGTCAAAGGTCTATGAAATCAATAAATGCTGCAAATCCCTAGTAGGGATAAAAATAGAAGGAAATGTAGTAACGGAGGACTTGAGGGCTACACCTTTCATACCAGACAGTTCAGTGGGAATGTTCCAAATGGTTTAAACTAGATCACAGAAACACAAAGGGGTGTTTTTGCCCGTTGATAAAAAATTACGTACCCAGAAGAAAAAGGTCGATCTTAAGTAAGTATTTAAAATTTAGTGATGGTCAGAACTGCTACTCTACAAATTAATTCCTACTTTCCTACTTCAAAAGATAAGTCCCGACCTCCACAGGCCAGTGTCATCTAATGATGCTGTCCTTTGGGTAAAAGGGTATCGGGAAGGACTAGCGGCTCGGCCAGACCGGGGTACGGAGGCGGAGCTCTGCTCGCCCCCACGTGCTGCCTCCTGCTGTTTTTTAGTTCACCGCTCTTGAAAAAACAAAAGGAGGTGAACTAAAGGGGAGATAAATTCACCACCCTGGCTTCCCTGTTACACACCAGAGCTGAGCCTTAATGAACCCAGAGAAAATAAACATACAGAAATGTAGACCTCTTTTGGTCACCTTCATGAAAGTCTAGTAATTTTAAAATATACTTACTTCAGTTTCCGGCTAATTTTGGTAAATTCCACCAACCCAGCTTCCATCGGCAGCGTGAGCTGTCCTGCTGAAATCATCAGCCTGCAGTCCTCGTACGTGTGCTCTGTCATTGGAATTCCCAGGGCTCTAAAAGTATTCAAAGGCAAAGGGACATTCAAGTTTTTTAAAGGAGCTAATGATTTTTCATGAGGCCTGAACTAGCCAACAAACAGCAGAAAATGGAAAAGGAGTTCCTGCTTTTTAAAAACCAGTAGCTTTGGCCAGCATCAAGGCCTTAGGGGGAAAACACTCAAACCCTTTGAATTATATTAAATGTCATTTACCAATAATGTTCCAACTATCTACTGATTATAATCACAGATAGACACTTACTGAGCCATGAGATTCCGGACTCTGCCAGCAAAAAGGACAGGGTCTCTTTTTTCTTCATCACTCGGTGCTTGAACAGGCATAAACTGAAAGATAAAAGCACCTTTTGAGAGCAACTGGAGGGATTCAGACATTAAATGCTCAAGGTATTAATTGGCAAGTTACCTATCACTCTGTTGATCCTGCCTTTCTAGCACATCAGTAACATGATGTAATGGAAGGAACCGAGAGCTTGGACTCGGGAGCTCTGTCTCCAAGCCCTGGGTCTTCCTGTGTATCTACCAGCATGCCCTTTAGCTTTTCTGAACGGCCTCCTTGGCTCTACAAGGAGGGCTCTGACCTGCTACTTCCCCCGCTGGGGTGAGGGTGAAATGAGCCATGCCTGGAATTCTGGGAGGTGAGAAGCTGTAGTTGCTGAGATCTTGTCAGAGCTGCATTTTCTACCACTCCCTCCTCTTTGCATAAGAATGTTATAACGATGATGATTCTTTTGTCTTTTATAGTTTATCTTCTCCATCTACTCCTCGATCAGCCATAATTTTATCATTTAATGGAACTTCCCATTTAGTCATTTCATGTTTGTTTTTTTTAAACCTTAGTATTGGCTTTCTAGCTTTTCCTTAACACCTTGTTTGGCTTTATTATCATTTAAATTTTACTTTTTTCTCTAGTTGACATTCTGTGATGCCTCGTTTGTACTGTCCTTGTTTTTAGTAATATTTCTCCAATATAACAGGGCTTTGGTGCCATTGTTAGGTCATGGCATATCTTTTGAGCACCTCCTGTATACCAGGCAAGACCAACAGAACCTTATTCATGTTCTAAGGAAGAGAGATATTTTCATAGGGTAGGCCGACGCAGCATGTGCCAAGTATCACTGCCCTTATTACGCCCAGTTACAGAGTGTGCTGAAAAGCTTCATTAACTTATGGGAGTCCTACAGGTCATGTGACCAGGGTTCAGTCCAAGGTCTGTCAGATTCCAAAACCCTTGGTGTCCCCACTCACCCATCTTCTCTGGAGTATGTGAGTGAGAGATAGGAAATGATTAATTTGGCCAGGAGTGGCCTGGGAAAAGTAGTCAAAGAGGATCCACAGAGAGCTGAGAGTTGACCTTGGCTTTTTAAGGATAAACATGATTTTGCCAATAGCTACTCTTTATTGAATTATACCTATGGACCAGGTCCCATGCTAGGTGCTTTATATGCATCATTTATTTTATTGACCCTCCCAATTCTCGCCTTAAGGGATTGGGATTCACAGAGATCAAATGACTGGCTTGAGACTCCACAGGTCACTTCCGTTTGATAAATATGGCTCAGGTATCTACCGTAAGCTGGGCCCTGCACTGAAACCCTGAAGACATGGTAGTGAAGTCCCTGCCCTCCCGGGGCATTCCTTATCCTGGGTAGAAATTCATGACAGTAAGCTAAGTCCATCCGTTAAGGACCTACTGTGTGCCGAGTACTCTATGGTAGGGTCTTTACAAGATTAACTCTCTTAACAATTCCTTGAGCACGTTCTACCATTGCCATTGGCAAGAAGAATGTGGCCCGAAGGTGTTAGAGTAGAGAGCTAGAGCTGCACACAAGTGGCAGCGCCATGATTTGAGAGAACAAGAAAGGATGTATAAGTCACCCCCCTTTCGGACTCAACACGGACCTGTTCTTCAATCTTGTTAGTCACGTTAAGAAGCTGGTGGGCAAAGGTGACTCAGAGGTGAAACTTGCGCAAGGGAGCGACAGGGCCAGGCCTGAGTTTCTGAGCAGCACCTTTGGTGGCCAGGGGTGGATAACCAAAGAGGAAGAGGCCAAGAGCAGGGAGAACCCCGCGCAATCCACCTGCACGAGGTGGTGGGGCCATGAAGAGAGGGCGTGAGGATGCAGAGGGAAGGGCGGGGGCAAGTGGAACGTCTGAGATAAAATGGATAGGAATCAGAGGGTAATCCGCTATATGTCATTTTATTTGCCACATTTATTCTATTAACGTCATCCTCTCCAAGGGGACAGTGGCATCCTGCGGAAATGACACTTGTAGTCTTGGCTCTGCTGGCTGATCCCGGGAGTCATTTGGCCTGTGGGCCTCTGTTCCCTCTTCTGTTCAGAGAAAAGTGTGACTACGTGATCTCCAAGGTCCTTCCAACTGGAATTTTGGGTCTGGCTTTCTGTTAGGTATCCAGTTATTCTTTAAGGTGTACAAATAAACTACGCCACCAGAGGTCCCCACAACACTTATCTATCCAGAGCACCAAATTGCAAATAAGGATTTCTAAAAATTCCCTCCAGGCTATTCCAGTATAATAAAATCTCTTATATTTGCTTAGTATGAAGTCCAAGGAAGAAAATAGTACATTAAAATCAATGTTCATAAAAGCTCTAACAAAGCAGTATACTAAAGTTTTAAATTGACCTACAATTCATTTTTTAAAACACCAAATGATCATTTCTATATGATATACTTGATTTGTAGCACATACTGAGCCCCTGGAAAATAAGTGGCAGCCCCACTGTTAACTACACACAATACGATGAGCTATGGACTTGGTTCTTTGAGTGGAGATACTATTTTCCACAAAATAATTTTTAAATAATTGGCATGGCATTGTATTCTGAGGGAAAAAAAGATCCACCAAGAGTAAAAAACTGATTAAAAGTCTGGACGCGACATACATGGGCCCAGGCCTCCTGACAAGCAAGTCAAAGGAAATTCTAATACAAAGCCGCCTCTGCTTGGTTAAGGCCTTGCCCTCTGTATCTCATTTCCGTCTTGTACGAAGCCTCAAGGCTCACAGCGTGAACATACCCTTTACGTGGGAAGGAAGACACGCCAAAAAGAGAGGAACGTGACAGCTACTACCTATCGCTATCCCCTAAGACACATCTACATGCCCGAGCGACCTCAGGGCCCCGAGTTTTCCTGTCCACGCTCACGGACTCTCCTCTGCCCCAGGAGCCACACAGATGGCCCATCTGACGCCTTGATTTCACAGCCCCTTCATCTGCTCAGACGTGTTCTCGAGTCTCTTTCAGCCATGGAAATGAACATATGGCTCCAACCCCGCCTCTGGCACGTCCTTCAGCCAGAGATTCCCCTCGTTGCCTGTGAGTGTTTGCCTCTCCCCTAACCTGGTCCTGCCCAGCAGTCACTCTCAGGACCCACTCCTCCCTTTTCACCTGCCCCTCCTGCACTATCTGTCTGCCTCTCGGCGCTGGTCATAGGTGGTCGCGCACTTCCGCGTGGCTTTTCTGTCACCTAGAATCTCTGACTTCCGCCACGCACACCTGGTGCCAATCACAAACCCTCGGTCACCTCTCCTGGTCCCACTGCCTCACTCCGGTAGAGACCATGGAGGGATGCTAGGGAAAAACGTTACGGGCTGAGGCAACTACAAATCCATGTGAACCTCCACGGGGCCCTCACAGCTGCTTGAAAACTAGCCTGTTTTTCCCAAGGTGACCATACTGCCTCAAAATATCAAAATAGTCTTTGGTTTGTGTTCTGTTTGCTGAAGATCTTCCTTCATCTTTGCGGGTGTGGCGAAACACGTTTTCTTACCACTGAGTCTATTTCCTTCCTATGTGATGGGTGAGGATCGAGCTACTTGAGTCACATCTCGCTGCTGTCTGGCGGCTCTTCATTGTCCCTTTCTGATCCGCTGCCGTCATAGTTTACTGCCTCGACACAGGCCATGCTTCTCGGGTTGCGATTCCACTTTCGATCTTGATGGCATTTCACCTTCAACTTCAGAGAGATGACGCTGAAGGAGGTCAGGCCATGTCAACCCCAAATGTACCACCTGGGTGTGTTGATTATTTGGAGCCGAAGTCACTGGAAAAGCAGCAAATACAGGGAGCAGCCTTCTCTGAACCCCGTCATCTGCCTGAAGACACATCCTCCAGAAGGAGCCCGATGTCATAAACCGCCTCCCGCACAGATTCCTCAAACAGGGAGGCGGACCCTCATCAGCGGAGAGAAGACCAGAGGCCGGCCTCACTCGGACCACCTTCATCCCAAGCTCTCCTCGTGTCCCTCACCTAGTCTTCTCAGGGCCCGTGTGTCTTTGCTACGTCACTTATTCCCTGCTAAGCGGCTGGCAGTCTCCCTCCCCTTCGTCTGTGAAGACGGTATATAATCTCTCACAAATTTCACCACTTTGTTTTAAGTATTCAGATTTTATTCCCTGTGATGCCCTTGCACACATTGAAAAATTAATAAATTTGTATATGTTTTCCCCTGTTAATCCACCTGTTGCCAGTTGATTTCATAGACCCAGTTATAGAACCCAGGTTGGGGGAGGGACGTCTTCCACCCCTACAGCAGCCCATGGGAACCCGAGCTTCCATTCCATTCCCCTGGGGCCAATTCCACAGAGTGTTCCCTCCTCCCTCCACCAGTCCCTGGTCCTTCACCTGCTAACTCGGCACCACCCTGTCCCAGGTGAGGTGGACGCTGATGGATGAACGTTTGTGCTTCCCACACCAAGACCTCTAGTCTGCACCTTTGTTCCCAGGGCCTCCTCGCCCCTCCTGGGCCTCAGGCAGCACACAAGATAGAGTCGAATTGCTCAGCCTGTGATTTAAGGCCACCTGTCACCCAGAGTCTTTGTGTGAACACTCAGTCTCAGCAGGACCGGTTTATTCATTGCTTCCTGACCACATCGAGCACATTCCTTTCTCCTAAATATGTGATTATAAGAAGGAGAGAGACTGATGAGTGGTGATACTACACAATCTTATCTTTTTCCAAGAAACAGGGAAGAACTTTAACAGGTCAGTCTTATCGCCTGTGCAATGCTGGTTCTTCTGTTGAGTTTTCACAAAGAGAAAATGCAAAACAAGGAAGGTACTCAGGAGCCACACATGCTGCTTCCTTTTTGAAAGAACAGAAAAATCTACATGATAAGGGAAATAAAAGTTAATGCTTACTGAACC